>PVKP010009936.1:0-66387 GCA_004027715.1 Plecturocebus donacophilus | reverse complement strand
TAACACAAGAACAGAAAGCCAAACACTGTATGTTCTCACTCATAGGTGGGTGTTGAACAACGAGAACATGTGGACTCAGGGAGAGGAGCATCACACACTGGGGGCAGTTGAGGGGGGTAGGGGAGGGTGGGGAGGGATAACATGGGGAGAAATGCCAGATATAGTATGCATCTAAAATAAATAGATTAATTTAAAAAAATTAAAAAAAAAAAAAGAACTAAAAGTAGAACTACCATTTGATCCAGCAATCCCACTATTGAGTATATAACAGAGGAAAAGAAGCCATCATATGAAAAAGACACATGGACTTGCATGTTTATAGCAGCACAATTCACAATTGCACAAATATGGAACCAACCAAAATGCCCATCAATCAATAAGTAAAGAAAATGTGACACACACACACACACACACACACCATGGAATACTCCTCAGCCATAAAAAGAAATGATGTAATGGCATTCGCAGTAACCTGGATAAAGTTGGAGACTATTATTCTAAGTAAAGCAACCCAGGAATGTAAAACCAAATATCATATGCTCTCATTTGTAAGCGGGAGCTAAGCTATGAGGACACAAAGGCATAAGAATGATATAATGGACTTTGGGGACTCAAAGGGAAGGGTGGATGGTGAATGAGGGATAAAAGACTATACACATTTGGTACAGTACACACTGCATGGGTGTTGGGGTGCACCAAAATCTCGGAAATCACTGCTAAAAAACTTAGCCATGTAACTGAAAACCACCCGTTTCCCAAAAACTATTAAAATAAAAACTCAAGACTTTGGATCAACTTTATATTTTTGTTTTTCATTTAGATGAAATGTATATTTTTTTCTCTACACTTTCAGAAGCAGACCAAAAACATTCATACTGATACGTAATGCATGGGTTTGTTTGTTGTTGTTGTTGAAGTTACATCCTCTTGAGCCTTGATGGGATTGGAAAAATTAATGTTAAGGTATGAGGAGAGTGTGGAAGAAAGGAGTAATGGGAAGAAGTTAAATAAATAAAACTGGTAAGTCTCAGGATACAAAATCAATGTGCAAAAATCACAAGCATTCCTACACACCAATAATAGACAAGCAGAGCCAAATCATGAGTGAACTCCCATTCATAATTGCTACAAAGAGAATAAAATACCTAGAAATTCAACTTACAAGCGACAGGAAGGACCTCTTCAAAGGGAACTACAAACCGCTGCTTGGGGAAATAAGAGAGGACACAGATAAAAACAAAACAAAACAGAAAAAAAAAAAAAAAAAAAAAAAAAAAAAAAAAAAAAAAAAAAAAAAAAAAAAAAAAAAAAAAAAACACAACCATGCTCACAGACAGGCAGAATCAATATCGTGAAAATGGCCATACTGCCCAAAGTAATTTACTGATTCAATGCTATTTCCATTTCCATCAAGCTATCATGGACTTTCTTCACAGAATTAGAAAAAGCTACTTTATGCCGCGGCCCTTCCTGCTCCCACGGCTCAAGAAGGAAGTTGAGCTCAGTTGCCCGGAAAGTTGGAGTACATCATCAAGTACGACGTGCCTGCGCTGCAGCGAGTGCTCTACCGCCACCTGCAGGCCAAGGGCGTGCCGCTGACTGAGAGCTCCAAGAAGGACAAGAAGGGCAAAGACGGCACCAAGACCCTGATGAATACCATCATGCAGCTGCGGAAGATTTACAACCACCCCTCCTTGTTACAGCACAGCGAGTCCTTTTCTGAGCACTTGGAGTTCACTGGGGGCATCGTCCAAGGACTGGACTGGACTGGACTGAGCTCTGGGTAAATTTGAGTTTCTCCATAAAAGTCGTCCCAAACTTCGAGCAACCAACGACAAAGTGCCGCTGTTTCTGCCAAATGACCTCCCTCATGACCATCATGGAAGATTACTTTGCGTATAGCGGCTTTAAATACCTCAGGCTTGACGGAACCACGAAGGCTGGAGGAGCGAGGCATGCTGCTGGAAACCTTCAAGGAGCCCTGCTCCGAGTACTTCATCTTCCTGCTCAGCACCCGGGCGGGTGGGGCTGCTCGGCCTGAACCTCCAGTCAGCCGACACTATGATCATTTTCGACAGCGACTGGAATCCTCACCAGGACCAGCGAGCACAGAACCGAGCCCACCGCACGGGGCAGCGGAACAAGAAGCGCTTGCTCCGCCTCTGCACGATCAACAGCGTAGAGAAGATCCTGGCTGCGGCCAAGCACAAGCTCAGTGTGGACCAGCAGGTGATCCAGGCCAGCGTGTTCGACCGGAAGTCCTCCAGCCACGAGCATGCGCCTTCCTGTTGGCCAGCCTGAAGCAGGAAGAGGAAGAGGATGAGGAGCCAGACCACGAGACCCTCAACCAGGTGGTCGCCCGGCACGAGGAGGAGTTTGATCTGTTCATGCGCATGGACCTGGAGCGCAGGCGCGAGGAGGCTCGCCACCGCAAGCGGAAGCGGCGCGTCCTGGAGGAGGACGAGCTCCCCTCGTGGCTCATCAAGGACCACACGGAGGTGGAGCTGCTGACCTGCGAGGAAGAGGAGAAGAAGATGTTCGGCTGCGGCTCCCGCCACCGCAAGGAGGTGGACCACAGCGACTCACTGAGGGAGAAGCTCAAGAAAACGATCGGAAACGATATCCATGACCCAGCCAGCAGTGTGGCACGTGGACTACAATGCCAGCATGGCCTTCAGTTCTTAACACTCGCGTCAAAGGCCATCGAGAAGGGCACGCTGGAGGAGATGGAAGAGGAGGCCCGGCAGAAGAAATCGCCGCGGAAGCTCAAGCGACCACCAGCACCCGCAGCCGCTACCAGGACGATGAGAGCAAGAGGCAGAAGAAGCGCGGGCGGCCGCCTGCAGAGAGGCTCTCCCCGAACCCGCCCAACCTCACCAAGAAGATGAAGAAGATTGTGATCAAGCACAAGGACAGCAGCAGTGGACGTCAGCTCAGGGAGGTCTTCGTCCAGCTGCCCTCGCAAAAGGACCTGCGCGACTACGAGCTCATCCGCGAGCCGATCTGCAACCACAAATACCGCAGCCTCGGCGACCTGAAGAAGGACATCACGCTGCTGTGCCACAACGCGCAGGCCTTCGACCTGGAGGGCTCCCTGATCTGTGAAGACTACAGCGTCCTGCAGTCGGTCTTCACCAGTGTGCGGCAGAAAATCAAGGAGGATGACAGCGAAGGCTAGGAGAGTGAGGAGGAGGAAGAGGGCTTGGAGGAAGGCTCTGAATCTGAGTCTGGTCTGTCAAAGTGAAGTTCAGGCTTGGTGGGAAGGAGAAGGCACAGGACGGGCTGAAGGGCGGCCGGCGGCAGCAGAGCCAAGGGTCCAGAGCCAAGCCTGTCGTGAGTGACGGCGACAGTGAGCAGGAGCAACAGGAGGACCTCTCAAGAAGTGGCAGCGAGGAAGACTGAGTCCCACCATTCCAGTGCCCACTCCGAGCCCCTCTTTCCAGGCTCAGACGGCTTAGGCGTTAGCAGTAAGGGGTACCAACAGACGTAGTTTCAGACTTGGGATAAAACTGTATAAACAAAAGAATCTTCCATATTTATGTGGCAGAGAAGCTGTAGGACAGTTTGTGACTGGCCCTGTCCTGGCATCAGTAGCATTTGTAACAGTATTAATTGTCTAAAGAGAGAGAGAGAGAATTCTGAATTAGCAAAAAGAGAAAAGTACTTTAAATTTCATATGGAACCAAAAAAGAGCCCGCATAGCCAAGACAATCCTAAGCAAAAGGAACAGAGGCCTCAGAATTAACGCCACACATCTACAACCATCTGATCTTTGACAAAAATCAAAAAGAAAAGATTTTTTTGTTTATACTCTAATACATGCTGTGGACAGAAACAGCAGCGGGGCTCCTTTTCTAATCGCTGCAGAGCCTGAGTCTGCACTTCTGTGGTTTGGAAGGTTATTAGTGTACTCCTCACACTTTTAGAGATTCAGGTTTTGCCTTTCTCAGGTGTTGAGAATCTAGCACTTGATAGTCTCTCAGCACAGGAATGCTGGGGCTAAACTAACTAGTATTCAGGTTCCAGGTGCTTTCTACAAGTTGTGTGTCCATTAACAAGTTACCCTGTCTGAGCGTTGGTTCCTTGCCAGTAATATGGCAGACAGCACCACTCTATCAGATATTTGTTTCTGCCCTGCCAAGCTGTTGGCACTAAAGATCCATCACTATTTAGAGGTAGTGCTTGGACTAGTGACAGGGATCTGCTAAAAACCTCTTTCTCTTAGAAGAGGGAGATAGGAGCCAATCTGCACATACATTTGTCTCATGCCTGCACTGAGTAGTAAACCACTATGTTCCGTGTGGGAAATTGACCATAGACAATTTCATCCACCAGATTTCTCTTGTCCTGGCAGTGCCTCACTCTGACAAACCTGACAAAAACAAACAATGTGGAAAGGATTCCCTATTTAATAAATGATGTTGGGGAAACTGGCTAGCCATAGGCAGAAAACTGAAACTGGACACCTTATATGAAAGTTAACTCAAGATGGATTAAAGACTTAAATGTAAAACCTAAAACCATAAAAACCCGAGAAGAAAACCTAGGCAGTACCATTCAGGACATAGGCATGGCTAAAGACTTCATGACTAAAATGCCAAAAGCAATGGCAACAAAAGCCAAAACTAACAAATGGGATCTAATTAAACTGAAGAGCTTCTGCACAGCAAAGGAAACTATCATCAAAGTGAACAAGCAACCTACAGAATGGGAGAAAATTTTTGCAATCTATCCATCTGACAAAGGGCTAATATCCAGAATCTAAAAGGAACTTAAATTTACAAGAAAAAAATAATCCCATCAAAAAGTGGGTGAAGGATATGAACATGCATTTCTCAAAAGAAGACATTTTTTTAAATATAGATCTTCTTTAATTTCTTTTTTATACTTTAAGTTCTGAGATACATGTGCAGAACTTACAGGTTTGTTACATAGGTATACACATGCCATGGTGGTTTGCTGCATCTATCAACCTGTCATCTACATTAGGTATTTCTTCTAATGATTTAATTTCAAATCATCCTTCTAGGATGAAAACCTTGCTAAAATAATTATTCCTGTAAACATAGAAATCTTTTGGTAGTCTTCCTAAATATAAATGCAATAAAAATATCACCCATATTAGGCTTACCACGTATCTGGGAAAAATATTATTATTTACTATGTTCCCAGGAAATACAGTTTGACTCAGATCTTTGAGATTCTTTGTAATAGAGTTGTAACTTTTCTTAATCAATGCAGATTTTAGGCCTTCAGAAAATTGGATTTAGGATGAATCTTTGCCAATATATATGTTTTCCTTAAGTTGGCAATTTTGTGGAAAAATAAATCTACATCTTTCATTTTCAGTCTACTTTTAATCACTAGAAATGTGTTATAATCTTTGCAAAAAAAAATTAGCTCAAAATGCAGGATGAGTGGATGCTGTAAGGGTAATAGCAACGACGTCTCAAGATAGATAGAATCTGAAGACTGAGAGTATGAAAGATTCAGAGAAATCTGTCTTTCTTCCAGGATGGTGATGAGGTTGGAGAGAATTAAGAAAAATAGTTCAAAGTACATAATCTGTGAGAATGGACCACAACTCCCTACTTCAGTGTGACAAAAGCTAACCACCATCCTTGCTGCCATTTGGCTATAATCTTCCCCTTATAAATCAACAATGCATGCCCAACACTGGCAGAATTATCTCTAAAAAGTGAAATATAAACTCAATTTTTTTTTCTTTTGGGAATGTGTTTGTCATTTTCCAAAATTCATCAAATAGGTGATCTGGACATGCTAATCCAATTACAGTTACCAAAGCAGCCAGTGGTGGTGGTGGTGATGGTGGTGTTCTTCTTCTCTTTAAAATTTTTTTTTGTAGAGACAGGTTTTCATCATGTTGCCCAGGCTGGTCCTGAACTCCTGGACTCAAGTGATCCTCCTGCATCGCCCTCCCAATGTGCTGGGATTATAGGCGTGAGCCATCACTCAGTTGCAGCCAATATTTTTATTCTAGCATTCAGCAAAAGTAAATAAGAATATTCTCCTCCCTGTTTTTAAACAACCTCAGAAGCTACCCTCCATAAACCCTGGAGTCCTGCTATCTACACTGCCATGTGATCCTATGTGCAGAGACCTTGAGGAGGACTCCAGGAAATCACAAATTTCCCACTACTGACATGTGCCTAAAATGAGTGATCTTAGGGATCAAAGGCTGGGTTTGTAGACTGCATTTCTCCAATCTCCAATAAATTTAGGAGAAAACTTGGACCCTTTTCAAATAGGCTCAGCTATTATATGGGTTTTATGGAAGAGGCTGTTCACATATAGATTGATCTTTGGAAGTATTTGAGAGTCTTTAAACAATAGCAACAAAAAGTATGTCTTTTTTATCAGTCCCTTCCACCTGAGTATCCCAAGTTTACGCCTCCTTTCCTGGAGAATTGCTTTTAGGGAACACGTAAGCTGAGTAAGTTGGCTGACAGCTCTATCTCCTGGGTAATTCCAATTCAGCAGCTTTTATGGGCCATTATCACACTGGAGCCTCACACCTAAGGTCAACGAGTCTGTCTCTTATTACTCTCAGTATTTGCTTTGGCAATACCTTGGTTGTAAGGCTAAATTAGTTACATACAATCAAAATGTAAGTTATGTATATATTAAGCAAGGCTGAATTCACTATTCACAGTTAAAGTTCATCCCTTTAAGACCCAGAAAGGTATTAACTAGGGCTCATTGTAATGTCCACACACACATCACCACTACCACTTGCAGTACTCAGCCCAACATTCATTAATTCCAAAAATACTTACTAATCATTTATAAGGTAGAATTGCAAATTTATCTCATTCTACAATTTGATTGTACAAATGAAATATTTAAGAACATAGGTTCACGTTTCAAACTGCCTGCTTTTGAATTCTGGTTCTATCATTTCATAGCTGTGTGCCTTGAGGGAAATTTCCTCGGCTTTCTGTGCCTTAATTTCCTCATAAGCAAAATATGGACAGCAATAGTAACTACTGCAGAAGGTTACTGTGATTAAGTCTGGCACATAATAAGTGTTTGATTTCTGTTAGTAAACATCGTTATTGTTTTTTATGTCATTTGCACTTTCCTTCTGACTCCTCCCCTATGGGAATAAAATAACTTAATGTCCATATGACTTAAAAACACTTTAAGTAAATGTCAATCTCTTTGGGAAAAACTGACCAGTCACTCAGATTTTAGTCTTCCATGCCATCCCTACCTTTCTTCTGCAAGGCAACATCGTGAAGAGGTGTGGCTCACAGAGCATGGTGGGAGAGAGAAAGAATCAGCATCCTAAGGCATGATGTTCTCTACCTCCTCTTACTTCTAGGGAGACTTGTCTTCTGCCCAGTTTCCAGAAGCCCTATTGGACACAATGCTGGCATTTGCAGCAGATGAACTCATAATCATTCTATCAGTAAAATCAGCCACTGCTCCCTGGAAGCCAGGGCTACCTTCTTTTCATGATTTAATCACACCCACACTCTCCCTAACACTACAGGCCCTCTGGAAGTCTAGCTGTGACTCACTCTGCCCTAGCCTGAACCATCTACCCTGCAGTTTATTGCTACAGAACCCCTTGCCCTGGTACACTAAGCCCCTCTAGGCAAATCCCCAGCACACCTCCTCAGCTACATCTGGGTCCCTTTCATGCCTCTATAAGCAAGGGGATCTCCAGAAAGCTAAGACTTAAAGCTAAGATTTAATCTCCTCTGTCTCACAACACTGAGCTACTAAGCTGATGTTGCCTTTTTCAAAGTTTGACGCAGGAACAGCCCATAAGACTGTCTTCTTTCAGAGAGCGAAGAAGGAACCCCCTCATTTATTGGTGTTCACTTTAGCTTATCTTACACACCTCTCCTTTCCAGGGCATCATCCAGAAAAAAACAAATAAAAACCCACAAATCTAACCCCTCTCCTTGCTCTCTACCCTTCCCTCTTTCCATAGTCCCCAGAACCTGAATGTCCTCTATTATCATAACAGAAAGGCCAGTGGCCAATAGAAGAAAGTGTCTCTTCTTCATAATACATTAATTCTAGGAGCCTGGGCCTTGACAAGTTAAGCAGAGATACAAAAGAATTTAGAAATATTACTATTATGCCAGAAGTTGAATATTCCTTCTCCCCCAGACCGAAAGAAGCCTCAGACCAATTAGGGAAATCAAGGACATAATTTCCACTGCCCTCATTAGAAATGACCAAGTAATACAGAAAAGGAAGGATGTCTCAAAGTGCAGAATCAAGGGCCAGAGGGTACAGCCATGACCCACTCCAAAAAGCAGGAGCAAGGCCAAATCAAGGCACACTCCTCACTCCAAGAGAACCTGTAAACATTTCTCCAGGGATTTCAGAACTGTCATAAGACAGTGGCTGCTATGTGCCTCCCCTTATTGAATGGGAGCATTTATTGCAATTATGTTGTTCCTATTCACTGTTGCACATTGGGCATGTAGGGGAAGATAACATTTCTTTTCATTCTAAGGACTTCAGATCAAAAAGGTGCATCCAACAAACCACTATAGACCTAATATTGATTATAACAGCTTGGATTTTGAACCTGATACTATGATTGGATAAGACTTTGAGGAATCTTGAAAGGGCGAGAATGTATCTTGCACATGGAAAAGATGTACATACTTCCAGCTAGAGGATGTACCATGATTGATTGCCCAATTGGCCTTCATTTTCCACCTTCCCTGTATCTACATCCTTTGCATGTGACTCTGAGGACCCTCACATCATGAAGTGTGGTCTATTCCTGCAGCTGTTGAATCTGGGCTTATCTTGTGCCTTGCTTTGGCCAACAGAATGCAGCATAAGCAACATCTGCCAGTTCTGAGTCTCAGCCTTAATGTCCACAATTCTACTCTTGCACCACTGCTTTGCCAGGAGAGTAATACTAGGATGGCTTGCTGGAGGGTGAGAGGCTATGTGGATCACAGCCAAGCAATTAAGGCCCCAGATATGTGTGAGAGCCCAGCTAAGATCAGTAAAGCCATCTCACTGACCTGCTGCTGACTGTCAATGCATGAACAAGCCCCTAGTGAACCCAGATAAGCAGAACTGCTCAGCCAACCATAATCTTGTTGGCAAAAATACATGTTTATTATTGTATACCACTGAGGTTTTTTTTGGTCGTTCATTATGTAGCATTATTATGGAAATAACTGATACTTGAGTTAAAATACCTCAGCAGAAATGAGGGAAACATATATAGAAGTGGATCTTCAGGGTGTTATACTGGAGAAGAAGGGGCTAGGTAAGAAGAATATAAATGCGGTTCAGGGATAATTCTCGATCTGGAGCCACTCATCTGTTCTTCAGGATTCAAAGTTCCAGCAAGGAACAATAGATGATCCTGAGAGCTTGCTGGAATGGCTCTTTGAAGACTGAATTTGACAATAGCTGACAGCAAATGAAGTTGAAATGTGAGAATTTCTCTGGAATTGAATTAAAGGGATTATAAGCCTCAGAGAGGTAGAAATGCTATTTTGAACCTGAGAACTCACCATATTTCCACATTCTCTTGGAGAACCCAAAGGACACTTTTCTTGCTAAGACAATAAGGAGTATACTGATGAGAAGTTTAGCAGCGACTCTGCAAACCAGAATTGGTGGTAGGACATACTGACATGAAATAAGATTCCCTAGTATCCATGATGAAAATGAAATTTCAGAATAGCAGATCCCAGGTAGCAGCACTTAACCACTGAAGCAAGATGGATATAATTGTACCTTAATGATCAGCAAGCTCAGAGCAGCAGTCAGGTTCCATAAGACATAAGGATTTAGAGTGAAAGTAATAGATCACAATATCCTTAGGGGCAAGCTTGATGGACAGCACCTAAGATATTGGATAATTTCTGGTTATATAACAGGAAAGAATGAAGAGATGATAACCTGCAGGCCCACAGCAGTTGCTCACAATGAAATATCACAATTGTTCACCCAGTGTCCTGATCTAAATCTCTTCACAGACCCAGAGCTCACTGATTGAGGAGAAAGTCGCGTCTCCTTGAGGAACTATCCTGTAACCACTGCAGATATATGTTCTAAATATTCTTTTCATCCTTCCCTGAAGAAGAACTGAAATTGTTTGACAGAGTAACTACGCTGAACAAAGTGGAAAAGCCAGAATTCTTTTAAGGATGAGTATACCCAGGATCTCAGCTGTTTTTGCTACCAGCTGCTTTGGGCACTATGGTCCTCTGGTTATAACATAGGCTTATGGAAGTCAAGTAATAAATGGAGTTCTGGCCCAAGTCTGTCTCACTGGGACTATGAAATTTTCAGCTGGCAGAATCCTCACACTGGTTCCCTGACCCAGAGAGTAAGAGTAATTATGGCAGGAAGAACAACATGAGAGCCCCTGAAACTGAAAGGCAGCAAATCAGAAGTGATATTGAATTATTGGAGGGATGATCAAGATTACCATCAAAAACCTTAAGGATGCAAGAATGATGAGCTTCATGATGGCCTCAGTCAATTCACCTGTCTGACTTCTGTAAAAAAGAGATGGATGGTGACAGATAATGATGGACAGCCATAAACATAACTAGATGATAGCCCAAACCATGGTGGCCATGTTGAATGCTGCATCTTTACAGGAACAATCAACACCGACTCTGTCACTTTGAATGTATTTGTCAATGTGATGAAAACTTATCAACAGCCAAAAGCAAAGATCAAAATCAGTTTATCTTTACATAGCTTGTTTCAGGGTAAAGTTAATTATCCTGCACTCTGTGATAATAGAGTCTACAGGGATCTTGATCATCTTGACACTTCACAGAACTTTGTCCTGACCCAGTACATGTATAAGGTTATATCAGCTGGACCTGGTTCATAGTAGATGGTTGGCACAAAGATGCTTTAGTATAGAGCATCTTTTTCAGGTATCTCAAACTTTCCAGGTATCAGAGTTCTCTTTACACACAAAAATGACTAAAAACACCAAAGATTTTCTGTTTTTGTGGGTAAATATCTACTATATTAGAAATTAAATTATTTTAAAATATTTTTAAATTCTTTAGATATAATAAACCCAATACATGTTAGCATAAATAAATATTTTAAGAAGAATGACCATATTTCCACATAAAAAAACTGTTAGAAAGTGTCATTGTTTTACATTTTTGCAAATCTATTTAATATCTGGCTTAATAGAAAACAGCTTGATTTTTCTATCTGCTTCTATGTTCAATATGTTGTTTTGGTTGAAGTCAGAAGTGTATGAAAAAAATATGGCCTCCACAGATTTGCAGTTGGAAACAGGAGGAGTTTTTTAATAGACTTTTCAGACAATTGTCAATATTCTTCATTGATAATATACCAAAACACAACAAATGATGACTTCTGTATGGTTAGTTGCAATGCAGAATCTAAAATCATACAAATAAGCTTTCCATATTCTGAAATATTAAAAATCATTTGTCCATTTTGCACTTTAAATCAATCTTTTACACATGTATGATTTCATAATAATCTTGGTTGCATTAATCAAGGCTCTCTAGAGAAACAGAATCAATTAGATATAGATATAGATAGATATAGATATAGATAGATATATAGATATAAAAGAGATTTATTATGAGGAATTGGCTTCTACCATTGTAGAAGCTGAGAAGTCCCATGACCTGCTGTCTGCAAGTTGAAGACCCAGGAAAGCCAGTGGTATAATTCTAGTCTGAATTATAAGGCCTGAGAATCAGGGAAACCTATGTTATGAATACCAATAAATTGGAAAATATTGATTCTTTGAGCTATGCAGATATTTTGAATATTGATGCATTTCAATAGTCAATATCAACAAATCAAATTTATTAATATCACCAGCACTCTTAAGAAAATAAAGAAATAAAGGATCAAGATAGGAGAAACAAGTTCTTCAAATACTAATTTTTACTTGAAAGGTTAAATTTTATCATTGCTAACAAATACTGTCAGCTATTTTCCTTGAAGTGACATACTCACTTTTTTTATTTCCAGAAAATATCTGTGAAATACTGAAGTACTAGTAACCAAAGTTTGTCTGTCAATTGTTCTTTCAAATAAAAATAGTATTTCCTGCAATGCAGTTAGTGAACTGGCTAACTAGTTAGATTGCTACCTCATACCTTACATCTAAACAAATAATATTCAGTGTTATTCAGGACACAGGGAAACAAGAATGCTGATAAACTGCAGCTGAAAGAGTAAATTGGTACAATTGCCAAAGGAAAATTTGACAATATGTATCAAAGACACTTAGATCAGAAATTGGTCAAAATAATTGACTTGGCTGGGTACAGTGGCTCATGTCTTTTATCCTAACACTTTGGGAGGCTGAGGCTAGAAGATCACTTGAGCTCAGGAGTTCCAGACCAGCCTGAGCAACATGGCAAAACCCTACCCTCTCTCTACAAAAAAAAAATGCAAAAATTAGCTGGGTATGGTGGCATGTGCCTGGAGTCCCAGCTACTCGGGAGGTTGAGGTGAGAGCATTGCTTGAGCCTGGGAGGTAGAGATTACAGTGAGCTGTGATCATGCCACTGCACTCCAGCCTGGGCGACAGAGTGATACTCCGTCAAGGGAAAAAAAAAAAAAAGGTTGACTCCTAAGAATTTTTCCTAAATAAATTATCAAGTAAGGAGTCAATAGTATAAACAGTGTTTATAGCAACATTTGTTTAAAATGGGCAGCCTCTGTGAATCAGCTAGGTAAATTATGATACCTCTATACAACAGAATCATTAACACATTAAAACATACTGTTAAGTAAATAAAGCAGGTTACAAAACATGTGGGTTTTTCCCTCCCTGGGTTATTTAGAACTGTGTTGCTTAATTTTCCAATATGGAGAGGTTTTTCAGATAATTTTCTACTACTAATGTCTAATTTAATTTCATAGTAGTCAGATAACATACTGTGTATGATATCAAACTTTTTAAATTTAAAGAAACTTGCTTTCTTGCCCAGCATATGGTTTATCTTGATAAAAATGTATGTGTGATTTAAAATAATATAAATTTTTGGAGGGATGAAATGTCCCTCCAAATGTGAATAACCTGCAAATGTCAATTAGGTCAAGTTGGTTGACAGTGTTGTTTAGATCTTCTGTATACTTACAGACTTTCTGTCAATTTCTTCTATTAATTGTTGAAAAGCAAAGGTCAAAGTATTCAACAGCAACTGTGGATTTGTTTACTTCTTCAGTTCTCTCAGTTTTTCTTCTGTGTATTTTGAAGTTCTGTTATTTGCCACATACACATTTAGAATTGTGATGTCCGTTTGATTAATTGCTCCCTTTACTGTTATGCAGTTTCTTTTTTATTACTGGTTATATTCTTTATTTAAAATTTATTTGATGCTAATATAGCCACTCCAGCTTTCTTAGAAGCGTCTGCATGGTATCTCTCTTCCATCTTATATTTTTACCCTATCTGTATCTTCATATTTAAAGTGTATTTCTTATAGATAACATCTAGTTGACTCTTGTTTCTAATCAACCTACGGATGACAAATGCCAAATTAATCTGTGTTACTAAAAATTAAAAATTACAGTCTCCCTACTTTCATTTGGAGTTGATACTATAATTCATCACAACTCAAATATGTCAATGCCCAATATGTATATGAGGTAAAGTCATTGATGACTAATCATGAATGAAGGCTAATGAACAGAAATATTTCTAACTAACCCTTTCAATTATTTAAAACAAAATAAAATATTTGCACTGAGTAAAATAAATCAATGCAATAGAAATATATGCAATAAAATAAATCATTTTATTGAAGAACTCAAAAGATTCTTTAAGGGAAGAATTCTATGTTATTTACACTTATCAGTCCTTCCAAAATCCTCCAATATCATTTTCTTGTTGAGAAAACAAAATCAGAGATTTGTCTTATGCAGGGAGAGGAGGGGGAAGATCACCACTGTTCCATCTGATTATATGTGAAGGCAAGCAAAGTTTACAAAACTAAACTTGTTCAAAACATAATTTCCTTTATGACCCGCAGGATCTCAGGCCAGCTTAATCCATTCAACATATTGAATTAATACCTTAAGTAAGTCACTGCATTTTATAAATCAATTGGCCATCTAGCCTAACATGATTAAAGGTAATCCCATTGGTAATGTTGACTTTTTAAATTCTGATTATTACCCTACTCCCTTACTTCTCTGAGCTATTTTAAAATTGTTTTATGAATCAATCACTCTGCTGTATCTTAATAGTTAATGACACAGAATTTAATACACTCAAACCAGGTCATCTAGGGCCAACCAACCATGATACTATGTCATGGGGAAAATGGCCTTAAACTGAGCTCCTTTTGATACTTCAGGGAGGAAACCTGACTATCCTGGGGTCCATGATTCTTTATAACAAATAGAGTCATTCCTTAATGCAAATGTTATGTTCCAAAGGTTTGCTTCATCTTCCCTTAGTAGTGGTGTTAAAAATGATGGCTACTTTCCAAGGCTAAATCAGAAGAACCTACCTAATGGCAAATAAGCCCCCCCCCAAAAGTGTATATGCCATAAAAAGAAGTATTGTTATTTTGATGTTAGTACTTAAATATATTGAGAAAGATAAAATTTCATTTTTAAATGTTGTCTATTCATCTTAAATATCATGGCTGGGCACTGTGTCTCATGCCTGTAATCTCAGCACTTTGGGAAGCCAAAGCAGACGGATCACTTGAGGACAGGAGTTCAAGACCAACCTGGGCAACATGGTGAAACCCCATCTCTACTAAAAATACAAAAATTAGCCAGACATGGTGGTGCCCATTTCTAATCCCAGCTACTTGGGAGGCTGAGGCAGGAGAATTGCTTGAACTGGGGATGCATAGGTTGCAATAAGCTGAGATCATACCACTGCACTGCAGCCTGAGCAACAAAGCGAGACTCCATTTGAAAAAAAAATTAGCGTTGAATAATGGAAAGTTTAAATATAGAAAAATAAAAAGACAAATGGAAAGTTTTTGTATAAACACTTTTGCAACCTTCTGGACACTTGCAAAAGATTAAAAGGTTAAAGAACATTTCTTCATTACACATATTAACTCTAGGAGTTTTGACTCTGCTTTTCCTAGACAAAGTGTTGCCTAATAGTGCTGCTTAAATGATACAATTAAAGGAAGACTCTACAATTATGCCAGTTACTCTTATTTATGTGTTTGGCAGCTTATTTTTAAAACAAATAATTTTCTTAATTTTAAAATATGAATTTAAAGGTCTTATTAAATAAACTACAAGGGTTTTAGCTGAATTTCTATCCAATTTCAGTATACTCAAGGTTAGAAAGTCATTAATGAAATTTGTTTTAAAACCCTATGTACGGGGTGGGGGGATCTTCAAATACACAAACATAAAATTTCCCATGAAAAGGATATCAAGAAAAGCAACATTTATCATAGTCTAATTTCTAGTATATACTAATGCTTTTGATAAATATGACAGAAAGTTATCTCCTAATATAGGATGAGTTTATTCCTTTTCTCTGACTTTTGTGGAAGTTGAAAAATAAAGAGTATGCATAGCTGCCATCACCATTATTAATCAAGCTTGAATCAACTATGAGACTGGCTAATTATTTGTAGCCAGGTTTCTTCCACAATGATTTCTAGGCAGCTCTTAAATTAATTTATTAGACCCTTCCCCATCAAGATTTTAATTCCTGATAAACACAATCATGAAGATGTCTCAGTAATACTGAAATGAAATGAAAAGCCTACATTGGATGGGGATCTATTTTCATGTATAAAAGCAAAGTTATAAGTGAATTTAAATTTTGGGTTTTTATCCATCTCTGTAGCCCTGTCTTCTTACCCAGCTGCAATTAAGAGTGTCCCTATTTAGGTCCCCTATTTTGTTAAAACTAGGAAGCTGATCTACAGAAGGAAAACAAACTCCACCAAAACACATTATAGATTCAACTCAAAACAGCACTGCCTATGAATCCTCAGGGTTGCTGAACACAACTAAGCTATTCTTCTTCCCTGTCATAAGCCTCAAAAGCACTCCAAATATTGCATTTCAGAAGCCTCAGATGCTGACCTTTGAAGGCTGAAATCTGGTCACACTCCAGGCTTGGGAGTACTGAGCCTTCAGCTCTCACCAAGGCCACTGAGGCACGCACTGGAAGCCTTCATTTGTCTCTCTGGGAAGTCAATATTAAACCCTATGCTTTTAGAACATATCATCTCCGACCTAGTTACATGTATTTCATCCTACCAGAAAAAGCCACGATTTGAAAGGTGAAAAATAATGACTACTGAGCACTAAGCTATGCAAAATGAAATACCATTCCTGGGCTACAGATATCATTGCAATATGGCAGGTCTTTTATTTTTTTATTAGAGTAATTCAAAAACGTTATATGACTTTATTATTTTATGATCCTTTGAACCCATGGACCTCCTCCTCCCTTGTTACATGAACCCATTAAACCTTTCCAACATCACTGGACAGGTGGCAAATTTCCAGTTCAGTTGCCCTACACAGTGTACTTGTGATAGACGTGGTGAAACTATTTATTGGTGGTCATCGAGTTCAGTTGGGAAGGTGGACTGGTTGGCAACTTTGCAGTGTGATATCTAGAATACTGGGAACACCTCTCGCCTACCACCCCAAAAAAAACATTACTTCCTCTTGAATGGGCAAGGACTAGGGTGAAGCAAGTAAGGCGTTGAACTTGAGAGTAGTGGGGTGGTGTGCAGAATTTAAGGAGGTGTCCAAAAATTTAGTAATCAAGATAAATATTTTGATGCAATCTTTTCAAAAATAAAAAATTAACAGAAAAATTATGATAAGGAAAATATCAAACATTTTAATAAAAACTGAATTAGAGCCTGTACTTGCATGATTTAGCCTCACTCTCCTCACCTAACCCTGGCCCTTCTGGACTGACCTAGTGATCCCAGAAATTTCACACATCAGAGGCCCCTCATTTTATAGCATTGTCTATAATGAACATGCAAATTTCTCAGAGGAAGCAGCGTATTAAATCTCAGTAAATTATATGTAATATGATATAACATTATAGGCTAATGTTTGTTAGCCTATCAAGTGCCTACCAGATAACAGATTTGGGGGCTGGTAAGAAAACAATAGATTACAAGTTCTCTGTCTTTGGGGTACAACAAATGGGGCAGCAGCAAGTTAAAGCCCTTTCTGTCACTGATTTGTCCAAGGCTAAAGCCACCATTGCTGGTTTCACACTCAAACTAGATTTCATTTGCTGTATATTCTAGATCCTGGACATATGGGGGCGCTTCCAGGCCACAGATAAGACTTAGAATGAATTTTTGCTTTTTCAACTTCTAAAACTCATTAGACTCTGTTGAAGCTCCAAAGAGAAAAGCATAGAATTTTTCTCAGCAGATATGCTCAGCCCTTACAGGTTTTGCAGCTGCCGTGTATTTACCTAACTATGGAGGGTTTATAAAAATGCATCCAATTCAAGAGGACCTATAAAAACCTTCATCGAGCTACAAGGTGAGTACTATGCAGTCATTAAAAAAATATGATGATGATGATGATGATGATGAGAATAAAGCTACCATTTATTTTCACCGAGGCCATCACTTACAAACAACTTCATAATTCATAGGATGAGTTATAGTATTTTATCTGAATCTGCAGTCCCTTAAAATTATAAAGATACTTATTTTAAACATCCAATAGATTACTTTTTAAAGTAATTATAAGCCGTGACTCAGACCACCAATGCCAAAAATTGTACAACAAATAAGAATTCATTTTGTAATACGTGTTGTTTAAAAAATTTTTTGTCAAAAACAGTTCTGTTGCTTCAGTGGAATTTCCCCTTCTATATCTAAATACATATTCTATCTCCCTCAAACAAACAAAAAAAGATTGTTTATTTTTAAATTAAATTCAGTACAAGTTTGTATGTTAAAAATATCAAATAATCTCTTGAAGATTTTTCTCCTTTCAAAGTTTGTAAAGATGAATGAACATGGTGTTCACTTCTTAACTTTTTCTGTTTTTATTTTTCCTGATTCTACAAAAAAAAAATTTCAAAGAACATATTAAATACAGATCTTCTGAAACGAAAGTCTAATTTTAAGCTTTGATGCTCAAATGGAAACAAAGCTATTTTTCCAGGAGAGAGAGAAATGTTTAAATCAACTCTGGGAAATGTATAGACTATCCCCAACGTGAAATGAACAACGTCAGATCATGCCAGTAGGAATGCAATCCATGACTGTATATCAAGGAAAGAAGGGCTCATACTAATCACTTACAATTCTACAAAACTAAACTTTTAGATGCAATGTGATTTGCATATGACATAAAACTTCATATAAAAACATAAAATAATGCAGAACAAAATATGGAAACAAATTCAAGAGATGAAAGAAGGTTGATGAGTGTCCCTACTTATGTCGAAAGAAATTAATTTACACATCCATGTTTTGATATTAAAAAGTCTTCATTTTTTTTTCAGGATTTGAAAAGTTAACTCCTTGTGACTCAGTACATTAATACGCTAATGTATTGTGTTATAAATATGTTTTTATAACTGTTACAATCTAAACTATAATCAGAAAGATTATTTTATTTACTTATAAAATTATCAAATAACTTCAGATTTTTGGAAGACAACTAAAGGGAAAAAGTATTAAGGAATATAAATATTGAATTGCAGTACAACTAATTAGGTAAGCTGATGAGTTGTTCACAGTTTAAAATGTTGAACCATTCAGTCATAGTCATTGTAAAGATATTTCGTTCTAACTAGGACATTTTCAAAACAATACTTAGTATACCTCCATTATTCAACTTAAGGGCATTAAATGAGAAAATGCAGAATGTGTTCAAATAATTTAAAGGGCTCTGTCCAATTTTGTAGAATGTATAAATTCAGGACTTCAGGAATAAACAGAATACACAGAAAATTATCCTGAAAAGTGTAAACGGAGAGACATTCATAAGGCTATTATTACAACTGGCCACTCCTGAACTAAGAGAGAATTGTATTGAGGATTATATATTTTTAGCTTTTAATGTCATGCTAATTTATTCCAGATGATACAATATTTCTCATAGAAAATACTAGATTCCTAAGGAGATAAACAAGGTGTTTAGGAAAAAGACATTGAATTTTATATTCTTTAATTTGTTTCTAATTCATTTTATACATTTAGAAAAAAGTATTGAACTCACAAATTCCATGTCACTTTCATGTTAATTTTATGCATAAGTAACGTTACAGGACACAAAATTCATAACAAATAAATAAATAAAATAAAAATAAATAAATGTGGTGAATATTTAATCTGTAATATTTTTATTAATATTATACCAAGTATGTTATTGGTACTACAAGAGAAAGTTAAATCACTGAAAAAGTACATTGAAGGTTTGGCAGTCAAATGTTTTCTTTTAAATATATTTCAAGTTTGAAATTGATTAGTGAGCCTCATATTTATTAACTACATATTGAAAATTGCCTCCTTTAAATACTTAGCACCAGGCAACCAGGGCTAAGCTAAAAGTTTTAAGAAGTGTAATGAGATTATGAATGTTCATAGAAATTTTGTAATTAAAAGTTTATTTGCCTAATATAATACTCTTACAAGCAATAACCACTATCGATGATTTATTTTCTTTTAGCCACTGCAGCGAAATGTTTGGTTAATGTTCTCAGCCACCTTGCAAATCAAAAATAAATATCTACACAGCATTACATTTATCCCAACACTGTTACTGTGAAACCAATAACCACATAAAATGAATTCATTTTTTCTCTAATATAATGAAATACCTGTCTTATTTATAATGTTCATTATTTGGGTGATTTTTTAATGACATCTGCATCTTTATCCTGTTTTTTATGAATTAAATTATGTGTCCCAAACAAAATTATATTTGTTCAGGGACTAGTTAAAGCTGAATGGAAATTTTCTATATTCTGAAACATGAAAAGAAATTAATACTCAAGATTTCAGTCTATCTCTTGGAAATGTTTTGTAGTCTTTCTAGAATAAAAATACCATAAGAATTATTACTTTAATATCTCAAAATTCTTTATAGCCCTGGCTGATCTTTAACAGAAGAAAAGATTAATCAAACAATGCCCTAATCAATAATGTAGAAAGTGCATATGTGAACTCTGGGTCCCTTTTATGTTATTTTGCTTTTCTCTTTGTCTAATGCCAGTTTTTTATCTGACTTATTATGTGCACTTTTCTGTGTGCATTTACAGGAAATAGTAGCTACTAAAATATATAGATAATGATTGTCTTTCTATATTTAAATTGTAAATTCCAAACAGAAAGCTAAAGGTAGTTTACTAGCATTATTTCCTGAATCTTTTCTAACCCCTTTGGATTAAGGATAATAAGAAAGACTATCACAATAAAAGGGTTCCAATTTTTTTTCAAAATATAGATTGTGAGAGCTGGGTCTTCAATGATATTTGAGGATAATCAACATTTCATATATCTGCTGCCATCTTTTGAGAAGCAGTATTTGCCTCATAGTCAAGAGTGTGAGCTTTGCAGCAAGACCACCTAGGTTCAAGTCCTGGCTCTATCACTTACTAGCTGCTGGATTCAGGCAAATTCATTTCTCTGTCATTCAATTGTCCTCATCTATCAAAGAGGAACAAATGATGATGACCTCATCATTCAATAGCCTGCCTCACTGAATCATTGTAGGAATTAAACGAGCTGAAACTGTGAACACCTTAAGACAAGGAATGTCTGGAATGAACTAAGCCCTCTATATGTGTTTACTGTTTTTGAATAATTACATGCTTTTTGTGAATTTGCATTTAATCTTATCAGAGTGGCAGTTTTATTATCCCAATTTTGCAGATGCTAGGTATCATCACGCTGCTTTTGTTATCACTCATCTTTAATATCTTATCACAGCAAAAGGCAACAACTAGGAACTCCAACTTTTCTTTCAGATTTTCCTCTTTCCTTTGCAACTGATCACCTGTTTCAGTCTTATTGTGAAAAACTAGCAAGTAATAACTCACTTGTGCTTTTGCTTATCACATGTCTAGCAACTGGGTTGGAGATAAGATGACCATGATTTATGATAAAAAATAAAAGTGCTTAACCTAGACATCTTATTAACAAATGTGGTTACTGTTAAGACAAGTAATATGTTTTTCTGTTATTCACACGCCATGAAGAATTCCACTTCAGAATTAGGGTTTTTCAAGGCATGAAATATCTGACAGTAAAAGGTCAAAATAAAAAAGTATACTCTCCTGTCAAATAATATTCCAAAATAATCTCTATTTGGAAAGTATCAGACAGTAATGAAAGTTTCATTCGTTAACTCATTCAGGAAATATTTAATGCCATTATTTGCCAGGGTAAAGTGGAATTCAAAGCAGATCTTATAGTAGTGGTGAAACTTTATTATAGTGTCTAGGAGCAAGTTTGTGAGCCCAGATTAAACCTTTTTATTGTCACCAAGGAGTCAACCTAAAAGTTTATGGAAATGATCTTCATTTTGTATTCAGCCCTTACAAAGTTGTTATAGGGCTAAAGTAACAGCTATGACTCCTGACTCCTGCACCAAAAAGTAAGGCACACTTGGACTGTCAGTTAGGAATAGGAATGGATACACAATGGGGCAATATAAAGGTCCCTGGTCAACTTCACAGTCTGTTATCTGGTTGCTCCTGTTTTTAACATCTTCTGCAACCTTGGTGAAACAGAACAGATCATCTCAATCTACTCTTTTTTTCCTCTAAGAAAATGCCCATGGAAAAGTGCTGGATATCTTGCAAATCTGTTATCGCAATGCAAAATCACACTAAGCTCCCTTGAGAATCATAGCACATTCCCTCTCTTCCTGAACTAAATAAAGCCTGCCTTGAGAAGCAATTCAAAGCTGGAATTCTGCTTCTACAATGCTCAGTTACCCAGGCAGCTGAAGCCTTTGAACAGGTCTCAGAAAATCCCTCAAATACGGTCTTTTGGGTCAAATGAGAACAGTCCTGTTAAGTCATACACTAATTCCTCTCTACAAACAGAAGTCTGGTAAATTCTCAGGGAACTAAGAGAAAAAAGCAAAAATCCTTTCTTCCAGAAAAAAATTATTTTACAAAATTACACCATTATGGTTTGTTTTTACTTAGTCAAATCGTAAGGACAAAAAAATTTTAGAACTTCCATTGCTGGTTAAAATAATATTTTATTATAATATTAAGCAAATATGCAAAAACATAACTTAGGTTATGTATTTAGATCATTTATAGCTCTAAAAACAAACATTTAAAAATGTAATGGCAACAAAATATTAAGCAGATGACATTACTTTAATGTGATAAATCATATTTTTCTAAATCAAAATCCACTGCCCATGGTATAAACATAGTGCTGATGCTATGATGGAGAAATTTTTGGATTAGCATCCCCAAATTATTATGTACTGGGTGATGAATTCATACTTCTATATCTACTCTCTATGTAAACTAGAGTTCTCAAGTCAGGCTGCCTTAGTTCAAATCCCAAAGCTGCCACTTCCTATGTTCTGAATGTATGATGACGGGCAAATTACTTAACATCTCTGTGCCTCAGTTTCCACATCTATAAAATGGTCATACTAATAAAAACACCTACTTCATAGGGCTCTTATGAAGCTTACGGGAGTTAAGTATAAGGTACCTGGTAGACAGTAAGTACTCCAGTAATATTAATTATTACCTTTTATCACCTTGAGCTCTGCATCATAAGTCTACAAAGACTCAAGCCTCAGTTCAGTAGACATAGCAGACAATGGGTAGAGGAATTTCAAATTTCTCAGGAAAAAAGGAACTATCCCAAACCAGGTTATTTACATAAAGCTACCGGCTTTATATGAGGTTGCTTTATGGAACCTCATATAAATGGAATCATACGGTATCTGTCCCTTTGTTTTTTAAACAAAATGCCTTCTCTTGACCTCATATCTCCTTCCAAGCATAGCCCTATTTTTCTTGTCTTCACTAGAATAAAACATTTAAAAAAAGCTGCCTGTGCTTGGCTCGACTTTCTCCCTTCTCATTCTCTCTCAAGGTCACTCTAAAGGGACTTTCATCCCTATTATTTGTCAAATATTGACAAAGCCAATGATCAATGCTTTGTCCTTGTTTTACCTAACCCAACCCACTGGGTAACATCTGAAATGTCTGACCACTGTCTCCTCCTAGAAACACTCTCCTTTCCATGCCTCCTGGACTGTAAACTTGCCTGATCCTCTTTCTACCTCATGGCTGCTCTTCGAGGGCTTTTTTGTTGGCTTCTCCCCCAACTACCAGATCTCCAAAGGTCAGAGTGCCCCAGAGCTCTGTCCTTGATTCTCTTCTCTTTTCCAGGCACACAATGCTACTCAAAGCCTTGGTCTGCATACCAGTGTCAGTCCGTTAACTGTTTGTTACCAGCCTACAGTGACAGAGATACAGAAACTGACTAAGCCTTTAGAAAGTTCTAATCGCAGTTTGATAGCATATGTTTATGTTGCTGCATCTAAGAATAAAAAATGAGGCTTGAATTTGGATATCTTTGGTTTTCAATAGTTTATATTTCATTTTTATAGTGATTTATACCATTGTATTTTACAAAGTATTCGTCTGTCTCAGATTGGATTAGGAAAATACAACTGGTCCTTCCCCAGTTTTGAGAAACACTGATCCACATTCTTTCCTACGTATCTCATCTAGCACCATAGTTTTTAATATTTCTATGCTGATCATTCTCATAATTTATGTTACCATCTCTGACCTCGTCTATAAGCTCCAGACTTGGATATCCAACTGCCTTAAATCTCCACTTGGATCTTAAAATCGCCACTCAAATGTCTAGTGGGCATACAAACCGTACCACGGCCAAAACAGAACTATTAAATAAACAACAACAAAAAACAGTCAAACCATAAAAACAGTAAATTCTTTGAAAAGCCTTATAAAATAATCTGCACTAAATCACAGCAGGGACAAAGAGAAGGCAAAATAAGCAATATGAGAACAAAGGGGCTGGTAACTATACATTGGTAGAGATTTAAAAACATGAGTACAGTGAAGAAGTTTACTAAAATAAATTTGGAAAATGAAATATACAAATGCCTAAAAAACATGCATTACCATAATCAACTCAAAAATAAAAAGAAATAGAAAACCTGAACATACAAATAGCCATTAGGAAAACTAAAAAGTCATTCAAAAATCTGCTCCTATCCCACACCAAAAGGGTATAGGGCCTAGAAAATTTTACAAATGAATCTAACCAAACTCAAGAAATATATATTTCATTAACTATAATTTATAGTTGTCATGTCTTCCTGGTCAGTTGGCATTTATTATTATATAATGTCAAAAACCATCATGAGATGTAGAAAGACATTATTTAATAATAAAAAGGTCAATTGACCAAGGGAGATATGAGAATTATAAATACATCCTCACCCAACATCTTAGCACCTAAATATAATAAAGCAAGCACTGATAGAACTGAAAGAGAAACAGACACAAATGCAATAACAATAGGAGACTTAAATACCCCAGGCTTAAGTAATGGATAGAGCGTCCGGGCGCAGTGGCTCACGCCTGTAATCCCAGCACTTTGGGAGGCTGAGGTGGGTGGATCACGAGGTCAAGAGATCGAGACCATCCTGGCCGACATGGTGAAACCCCGTCTCTACTAAAAATACAAAAAAATTAGCTGGGCGTGGTGGCGCGCACCTGTAGTCCCAGCTGCTGGGGAGGCTGAGGCAGGAGGATTGCTTGAACCCGGGAGGCGGAGGTTGCAATGAGCTGAGGTCGCGCCACTGCACTCCAGCCTGGTGACAGAGTGAGACTCCACCTCAAAAAAAAAAAAAATGGATAGAGCATCCAGACAGAAAAACAATAAGGAAACAGCATGGCAATAAACCCCTATATTAACAACGAAGAGAAGTCTTAAATTAACAAACCAACCTCAAGGAACTAGAAGAACAGACTAAGCTCACTTTCAGCAGAAGAAAGGAAATAATAAAGATTAGAGCATAAATAAAATAGAGAACTTTTAAAAATCAGAAACACTTCTTTGAAAAAAAACAATACAATTAACAAACCTTTAGCTAGGCTAACTAAGAGAAAAAAAAGAGAAGATTCAAATGAAAAAACAGTTATTACAACTAATGCCACAGAATTAAAAAGAGTGAGAGACTACTATAAGCGATTATACACCAACAAATTGGATAACTTACAAGAAATTGGTAAATTCTTAGAAACATACACCCTAACAATACTGAATAATGAAGACATTAAAAATCTGAACATACCTATAACCAGTAAGGAGATTGAATCAATAATCAAAAACCTCTTAACAAAGAAAAGTCCAAGACCAGATGACTTCACTTGTAAATTCTACCAGACATTTAAAGAAAATTTAACACCAATTCTTCTCAATGTGTTCTTAAAAAATTGAAGAGGGAAGAACACTTCCAAATTCTTTTGAAGCCAGTATTACCCTAATGCCAAATCCAAACAAAGATACTACAAAAAAGGAACCTACAGGCCAATACCCCCGACAAACATATATACAAAAATCCTTAACAAAATATTAGCAAACGCCAGGTGTGGTGGCTCATGTTTGCAATCGCAGCACTTTGGGAGGCTGAAGCTAAAGGATTGCTTGAGGCCAGGAATTTGAAACCTGCCCCAGCAACATAACAAGACCCTGTCTCCACAAAAAAAATAAACACTTAGCGAGGCATGGTCGCAAGTGCCTGTAGTCCCAGCTACTCGGGAGGCTGAGGCAGGAGAATGACTGGAGCCCAGAAGTTTGAGGTGACAGTGAGCTGTGATCATACCCTCGTACTCCAGCCGGGGTCACAGGGCAAGACCCTCTCTCAAGACAAAACAAAATATTAGCAAACTACATTAAACAGCACATTAAAGAGATCCTACACCATAACCAATACCATAACCTACACCATAACCAATTTAGATTTTTCCCTGGGGTGCAAAGATGTTTCAACACAGAAAAAATAATGTAATATGCCACCTTAACTGAATGAGGGATAAAAACCACAATCATCTCAGTAGATGCAGAAAGAACATTTAGCAAAATTCAACACACTTTCATGATAAAAACTCTCAACAAACTAGGAATAGAAGGAAATTTCAACATTAAAAAAAGGTCATATATGAAAAGTCACAGTGAACCTTATACTCAGTGGTGAAAAATTGAAAGTTTTTCCCCCAAGATTAGGAAAAAGACAAGGATGCCCCGTCTAGCTACTTCTTTTCGACATAGTAATGAAAGTTCTAGCCAGAAAAATTAGACATGAGAAAGAAGCATCCAAATCAGAAAGAAAGAAGTAAAAATATCTCTGTTTGCTGATAACATGATCTTATACATAAACTCTAAAGACTATAGACACACACACACATACACACACACACACACACACACACACACACAGAGAAACTGTTAGAACTAATATACAAATTCAGTAAAGCTGCAAGATACAATATCAACATATAAAATCACTTGCATTCTACACACTAATAATGAAGTATCTAACAAGGAAATTTTTAAAAATCCCATTTACTAAAGCATCAAAAAGAATAAAATAAGCCTCACAAAGGAAGTGAAAGATTTGTACACTGAAAAATACAAAACAATATAAAAGAAATTAAAGAAGATAAAAATAAGTGGAAAGACATGCCCAGTTCATGGATTGGAAACTTAATATTGTTAAAATGGCCATACTACCCAAAGTGATCTACAGATTCAATGCAATCTCTATCAAAATGCCAGTGGCATTTTTTTTACAGAAATAAATTTTTTAAAAAAATTCTAACTTATATGAAACCACAAAGGACTCCAGATAGACAAAACAATCTTGAAAAAGAGCAAAGCTGGAAGCATCATGCTTTTTTTATTTCCAAAATATATTATAAAGGTACAGTAATTGAAAAAGGATGATAGTGACATAAAAATGGGCACATAGACCAATCAAACAGAATACAGAGGTTAGAAATAAATCCATTCATTTATGATCAATTGACCTTCAACAAGGGTGCCAAGAATACACAATGGGGAAAGAACAGTATCTTCAACAGATGGTATTGGGGCCAGGCACAGTGGCTCATACCTGTATTCCCAGAACTTTGGGAGGCTTTCACTTTTCACATTATAAAAATTCAAAGCCGTTTCTAGCAAAATCCTAGAGGAGATCTTTGTGTATGAAAAACTATAAACATATTCAAAAATTTATTTGATAGTATAAGGATTCAAGAATAGCCAAGTCAATTTTCTAAACAGATTACCAACAAACACTTTCACAGACAACTGCAGTTCAGGAACATTTTCAAAGGGAATTATCCAACTTCCAATAGTAGGGAAAGTGTGAAAGAAGGCACATGCCTTAAGATATTATTTAAATGTCTAAGAGGATCTTCGCTTCTGGCAAAGGCAAACCAGGACATTCAGGCCAACTCTTCTGCTGAGGACAACTAGAAAAGTGAAAAAATATATTCAAATCTGCTTGGAAGCAATAGAGAACTATCAAGCAAATGCAGAATTACCAGTTTAGGAGATGGGAGATGAAAAGGCGCAGGAAAGTAAGCCCAATGTTTGGGACTGCTTATCTCTCAGAACTCCTGGGAAGTTTAGTGTCACTTTTGAAATTCTTGTGGTTTTAGTGAGACAGTTATTGGAGTGAAATTTTGCCAACAGGGGAACCTGATAAACATCCCTTGCATTAGATTAGAATCTTGACAGGATGCATTTAGAAGTAAGTGTAAACCAGATGTAAATAGATTCTTATAGAAAAGCAATCCAGCTACGAATCCTCTCCGTCTGTAACCCTGGATTGAGATGATCCAGCTTTGTTAGTGCCCTCTGGATAACTGGGAAAAACAAAATGATATCTTCTCTGTGATAAAATAACATCAGTCTAGCCTCAAATTATTTATACAAAAATGTTGCCAAAAATGTGAAGCATACAATCAAAAATAAGCAGACAAACAAGACAATGTGACATGAACAAAAAAACCAAGAAGAAAAAAGCTAGAGTATATAAATATCAACAAGGACTTCAGGTATTATCGTTTCAGAGACAGTCTTTAAAATAAATAAGTTTACAAGTTCAAGAAGATAAAAAACATGAAAAATTCAGCAGAAAACTCAAAAATATATGTATGCATGTACCTGAAGAAACAAATAAAAATTGAAGAACTAAAAAGTAAAATAATTAAATTGAAAACTTGACAACTCAGTATGACAGCTTTTACATATACTTGAAAAGGAAAGTAATGAGTTGGAAGATAAATCATAAGAAAATATTCAAAATAAAGCATGGAAAGATAAAGAGATGGGAAACAGATGATAGGATATATGAAAGGCATGGTGAGAAGATTTTAACATATGAAGATACCTAGAAGGAAAGAAGGAGAATGGAAAAGAGGCAATACTTGAAGAGATAATAGGTGATTAAAAAAAAGAAAAAAACAGCAAATGACTGATTCAAAAACTGCAAACCTGAAACAGAAAAAATAAAGAGAAATACACTCTAGGTATATATAGTACAGCGGTGGAAGACCAAAGACAATGGGGATATCTCAAAAAGAATGTCTGAAGACATAAAGAAAAGGAAAGGGAAAAAATGAACAGATTGTCTTCAGAAAGGTAGAACAGCTGACATTTCAACAGAATGAACAAAAGATAAAAGATAAAGGAATGAGATATTTAAGTTCTCAAAGAAAATGACTGCTGACTAATCTGATATAGACATAAACGAAAACATACATGCAGTCTTGTGTGCATTGCAGCACCAATCGCAATAGCAAAGACATGAAATCAACCTAGATGCAGTCCACTGTCCCATTAACAGTGGACTGGATAAAGAAAATATGGTCCACATACACTATTGAACACTATGCAGCCATAAAAAGAATAAGATCATGTCCTTTTCAGTAACATGGATGCAGCTAGGGGCCCTCATCCTGAATAAATTGACACAAGAACAGAAAACCAAATATAGCATGTTCTCACTCATAGGTGGGAACTAAACATTGAGTATACATGGGCATAAACACGAAACAACAGACACTGAGGACTAATAAATGAGGAATAAATGAGGGTTGAAAAACTACTCATTGAATATTATGCTCGCTACCTGAGCAACAGGATAATTCATGCACCAAACCACAGTGACATGCAATTTACTCATGTAACAAACCTGCACATGTACCCCATGAACTGAAAATAAAAATTTTTTTTAAAAAGAAAAAATGTTTAAAGACTTATTATAAGGCTATAGTAATTAAGACAGTGTGGTACTGACACAAGGCTAAACAAACAGACCCATGTACATATGGACACAATTTATGACAAAGAGCACTGGAGAGTACTGGGGTGTCTTCAATAAATGGTGCTGGGTGGGTTGGTTAGTCATATTAGAAAATAAATGAAACCTGACCCCAACTTCACACAATGTTGGTATATCAATCCTAGGTGATTTATATATCTAAATGTGAATGGTAAACAAATCTTTTGAAAATACCATAAGCAAATCTTCATGATCTTGGGATAGGAAAATGCTTCGTAAGCAGTATAAAATAAACACCCGCTGTATAAAAGGAGGGAACCTGATAAATTGGATAAATTAAAATTAAGAACTTCTGTTTCTCAAAATAGACCATTAAAACAATGAAAAGGTAAGCATCAAATAAAAAAGGATATTTTTGATTGCAAAATGACCACAATTCTTCACCATTTCTTCACTTTTCCCTGTGTTCCAGCCATTACTTTTGCATTCTAGCCAGCCAGGAAGGCTGGAAGGAAGGGGGAAGAATTTGCACACACTATTTCTACTTATGTTCCATTTTACAAAATTGTCACAAGACCACATATAGCTGCAACAAAGACTGGAATATAGATTTTATTCTGAGTATCCATATGCCCAGCTAATATTCAAGGTTCTATTAAGAAGAAGAAAAAAAGAATGTATACTGAGGAATAGCTAGCAATCTATTCCATGTTTTTAATTGGAAAGATTCCTTCTAAAGAAGATTAAATTGAAAGCAATAAGCTGTGATCAAGCGGCATGACTTTCCCAGAATGCTGAGGAACTTTTTTGTTTTCTCATTTTTTCCCTATGTTCCTTTACCAAATACAAAAGAATTATGAACAATCTTGGGAAACTCTGTTTTTCACAACTGATAGTTGGATCATTGGTGTAGAAGTTTATAAACTAGGTCAGGCGTGGCGGCTCATGCCTATAATCCCAGCATTTTGGGAGGCCAAGGGGAGTGGATCACCTGAGGTCAGGAGTTTGCGACCAGCCTGCCCAACATGGCAAAACCCCATCTCTACTAAAAATACAAAAAATTAGCCAGGCATGATGGTGGGTGCCTAAAATCCCAGCTACTCAGGAGGCTGAGACAGGAGAATCGCTTGAACCCAGGAGGTGGAGGTTGAAGTGAACCAAGATCATGCCACTGCTCTGCAGTCTAGGTGACAAAAGCGAAACTCCGTCTCAAAAAAAAAAAAAGATTGTAAACTAATGGCTGCATATATACTGAGCCTGGGAAATATTTATTTTTATCTTAGGAAATGCTCTTGGAGGAAACTGATGCTTAGATTGTAATCTGTTTCAGTAATCAGATTTGTTCTTGAATTTATTGTGGTTCGTGTCTGAGTGCTAATATTGAGGGCATGTAACTGATGCTATATTAGATATTTAAGAGCCTTCTGAGAGTCTCGCAAAATCAAACATATGAGAAGTAAGCTTAGGAGTTTTCAGCAATATAGCACAAGGAGAATGTTAGACTCTGGATATGCAAAGCAAAACCTTTAACCCCAAACATAAGATTCATAGAAATTTTTCTCAGAAACAAAGACAAGATTTCCTCTTGTGAGATCATAAAACCAAAGTTCAAGACAAGTTCAAACATCTAATAAAATATTATATAAAACTCCCATCATTGTGCTGACTTGTTTCATGCTAAACTTTGTAATAAAATTGATAAGAAAGGAAAAATTAAAACACTGTAAATACTTGGAAAGCAAATAGAAAATGCATTAATTTATTTTAAATCAGTGTAATTGTTTTTTTCAACACCATCTCGCTCTGTCGCCCAGGCTCGACATCAAGGCTGAAACAATCCTCCCACCTTAGCCCTCTGAGTGGTTGAGACTACAGGCCCACTCCACTATGCTCAGTAAATTATTTTTACTTTTTATAGAGACAGGGTCTCATTATGTTACCCAGGCTGGTCTCCAACTTTTGGGCTCAAATAATCCTCGTGCCTCAGCCTCCCAAAGTGCTGGGATTACAGGTGTGAGCCACCCAACCCAGCCTGTAATTTTTAAAACTATACTATTTGCATAACATATATGGAAGAGTGAATCCAGTTCCCACATTTAAGAGTAGGTTTTGGCAGCTGAATGCCTAGGTTTGTTTCCCAGTTCTGCCACTTCACACATGTTGTTTTAAGCAAATTATTTACATCTCTGGCCTCAGTTTTCTCAACTAAAATTGGGGGAAGATGGAAGGATGGGTAATAAGAATAGCAATTTCATGTGATCACAATGACTTATTACTATTTTCATGAAGTACAGAAGTTCATTTGAATTTTGCATTTATTCAGGGAAGTTTCAAAACGAACTAAAGTCTGATTACTAGATTAAACAGCAAAATTAGGAGTGATGACTAATGCATGTATTTTTTTTGAGATAGGGTCTTGCTCTGGCATCCAGGCTGAAGTGCAGTGGGGCCACCTCGGCTCACTGAAACCTCCATCTCCTAGGCTCAAGCGATTCTCCCACCTCAGCCTCCCAAGAAGTTGGGACTACAGGTACGTATCACCATGACCAAGTAATTTCTGTGTTTTTTGTAGAGATGCGGTCTCACAATGTTGCCCAAGCTGAACTCCTGAGCTCAAGCGATCCAGCGCCTTGGCCTCCCAAAGCGCTGGATTACAGGCATGAACCACTGCACCTAATGGAATTTTCTAAAGCTTTCTCAGTTAGCGAAGTGCTGGATGCTACAGCTTCTTACTGTAATGATTTGTTATATTTAATAAATTAGTCATATCTACACATACAAGCAGACCCAGCAAAAACTTTTCTTGGCTCAGGACCTGACTTAATCATTCTTTCAAAGAGCTTTTTCTGACTAAGCTCACCATGTAATAATCTGCATGCCATTTAGTCAGACTATCTGCAGCTTGGCTATGTTCTCTGTCTCAGTTCTTAAGTTGTTATTGTTTTTAAATTACAGATCCTTTGAGAAACTGATGAAAGCTATGGGTCCTCTCTGCAGAAAATACACACACACACATATATGCACAAATCTTGGCATGTGATTTCAAGAACCCCCTGAAAGTCCATCTGTGAATCCCTTATGGAGCCCATGAATTCTCAGGCAAGACTGTCTGTTCTAGTTTTTCTCAATACATTTTAAGCATCTCTCCCCACCGCCCCACCACCACCAACATACATACATATATACACAGTGGACTAAGATCCACCGAAGGTTTCTTTCGCATTTCATCTAATATCAGTGAGGACATATGGTAGGCAGTTAAAACTCTTGCTATAATGGAAAAACATAATGAGATAGTGTGCCAGCATTTTTAATTATCATTTTCTCCTCTGTAGTTTTTCACTAGCTTTCCCCAAAATTAATGAGATTTCATTTTCTGTTTACAAAACAAAACAAAAATAAGCAAACAAGGAGCCATCAAGGCTTAAATTGGACAGCAGAATCTCCAGATTCTAAGCCCTGTACAATTTTGGAGATAAGCTTTAGGGAGGAGATCAGGAAAGGCATATGGAACTAGGAAGGGGAAGTGACCTGGCATCTGGTTAGAAGACAGAGAGAATAACAACACTGGCCTTCACAGTTTTACAAACACTTTCACATACAGTATCTTACCTGATAACCCCCACCTTCACCTGGAAGGCAGGCAAGGACAGATCTCACCTCTTTCATTTAGAGATAAGAAACTCACGTCCAGAATGGTTTCACAAGTACCCAATGTCACCTAGCAGCCTTAGGTGGAAGAGCGGAAACTTGAATGTAGAGCTTTGGACTCTAATTTTGCTTTCCCTACATCATGGAAGAAGTCAAAAAGAATGTATCATTATTAAAAAAAAAAAAAAACTGGCCCATACATTCATGGAGGAGAAGGTGGACTTATAAAAGAGCCCTTTCAACTAAGATGCATGAAATTTTATTTTCAGTTATGATATCAGGGCGTCTGACTATTTTCCAAATTCTTGGCTAATCAACCCTGTCTTTAAAATACAATTGTCCATGTGTTTGTCACAGAGGTTTAATCATTTGTGAAGAATTAAACAACCCTATCTTTATCAAACGCCATTGTAATCACGTTTGGGTAAACAGTCTGGAGCCATTTATATTATTCTATATGGGATAATAAGTTCAAAGTTGTAAAATCTGGAAATGTTTTACCACTAGAATGCTGCTGTAGGCATTTCCCATTTTGAACTCCAGCTGTCCTCACCCACAGTCACATCTTGCAAGTCAAGAACCTTACTTTATGATGACCCACATAGTGACTAAGCCAATTCAGAAGCTACCCATGTGAACCCTAAAAGGTAACCCACACCCGTTTCTTTTTTGATAGAGATACGACCCCCTTCCTATCCGTTCGGCTCCACACAAGAAATGTACTCTCTTCCTGGCTATGGTTATTCGGTACTTCGTGCTCTTCCCCACAGTGGGGAAAACTGGCATCAAAGAAATTCACCAGGCTGACCCTGTTTTTGTCACTGGTAGAGAACAGGAGAGAGAGAGCTCTTCTTCCTAAGGCACTTGGAGATCCTAAATGCCAAAGTACCAACTATAAGAGGCCACCAAAATGGAAGACATTCATGTGTATTTTTGGTAGACTCCTACTAAATATTGACAACTATAACTTTTTCTAAACTTCTAAATATTCATGGATCTTGACTTTTTAACAGATGAAAAGACTGAGATTCACAGAAGGAGAGAAAATTCATATGTGTTAAAACTTACAAAAGGGGCCAGGCATGTTATTTCATGCCTATAATCCCAGCACTTTGGGAAGCAGAGGTGGGTGGGTCACTTGAGGTCTGGAGTTCAAGACAAGCCTGGCCAACATAGTGAAACCCCTTCTCCACTAAAAATACAAAAATTAGCCAGGCAAAGTGGCATATGCCTGTAATTCCAGCTACTCCGAAGACTGAGCAGGAGAACCACTTGAACCCACAAGGCAGAGGTTTCAGTGAGCTGAGATTGTGCCACTGCATTCCACCTGGGTGACAGAGTAAGTGAAACTCCATCTCAAATAAACAAAAAACTACCTTGTACTTTGGGAGGCTGAGGCAGGAGGCGCTCTTGAGTTCAGGAGCTTGAGACCAGCCTGGCCAACGTGGCCAGCTTTGTCTCTCTACTCAGAATACAGAAATTAACCAGGTGCGGTGGCGTGTGCCTGCAGTCCCAGCTACTCAGGAGGCTGAGACAGAGAATTGCTAAAACCTGGAAGGTGGAGGGTGCACTGAGCCGAGATCGAGATCGTGCCACTGCATTCTAGCCTGGGTGACAGAGAAAGATTCCATCTCAAAAAATAAAAATAAAAAACTTCCAATGGACATCTTACATTTTCTCCATCATTTTAATAAAGGTTAAGTGATGTGTCTAGAAACACGTAATTGACCAGTTAACAGATCTAGCATTTGAGGTTTGTCTAACTCCAAAATCCATGTGCTTTCTATTACATAAGTTATCCCTAAATTTCAACCATTCAAATACTGTCTTCATTATTTGTTCAAAAGTTGTGTACCACATACATGAGTTTTTAAGAGGGATCATGGTTTAGTGGTTAGAACATAGTTCTGAAGTCAGCCCAGCTAAGTTTCAGTCCCAGTGCTGCCTGTAACTAGCTTTGTGACCTTGGCCAACTGAGTCGACCTATGTCTGTTTCCTTATGTTTAAAATGGGGGTAAACAGTAGTACCTACCTCAGGGTTGTTTTCAGCGTTAAGTGAATTAATATATGTAATGCATGCACTGTAGTAAGTGTTCAATCCATGCTAATTAGCATTGTTTCAGAATTTTTTTAAATCAGGCTTTTGCTATGTCAGTAGCAAAAGGGGAGGTTTTTATAGCACAACTATGAAATTGCAAGTTTGATGTAATAGCTATATCTCCGTAAACATTAAAATAAGTATATAATATTCAAAGAAAAGATGTTCAGTCAGATATCAACTAAAAATCATCTCTCATACACAGGTTCTGTTTTGAGACTATGACGCCACACTAGGCTGTTTTCTACCTGTAGAGAGAGTATAGAATGTTGGATACTTAAAGCTTAAAGGTAATCACAGAGAAAGTAGCTACAAGCTTACTAGACTTATGCAAATGAGAAAAAGGAAAGAAAATCAAAGAGGAGAAATGGATTACAATGGAACAGATGCCAAAACCATTTAGCAAAGAAAAGAAAAGCCAGTTTTGGCAAGGCTCCTGTTTCCATGAACTCAGCAATCTCATGGGAAGAGCAGGTCCTGAAAGAACACAAGTAGCCTTCAGAACAGACCTAAGGTCTATCTCCTGACACTGGGGGCACAAAGAGGTCCTATGTGATGGAACTACAATGGGGATATGAATCCAGAAAGAATCAATGCAAGATCACAGGCAAAGAATGTAAGAGAAAAAAATCTTTAGACAAACAAGCAAAACAGAAGGAAGCTGAAGGGAAATACAGTTAACCAAGAATAAAATCAAAGCACTCATCATGTGCCACAGCTGTACAAACAGAGAAGGATACCACAGCAGAAGAGCAAGAAACACTCAAGACTCTCAAGAATAAGGCCAGGAAACTCACAGCGTGAACCATGGAATCCTAGGGCGGACGTGATGGGAAGGAGATCATTCAGCCCACTTCCCTCTTTTGACAGAGGGAGAAAAGAAGCCCCAGGCTAAAAAGATATACCCAAGACTCAGAAACCAGGGGTTCTTTTCTAAAGTCAGATTCCACATCCAAAATGTGACAGCAAAATAGAAATCATCCTTCTATCTGAGGAAAAAGAAGTCACCTAAAAGGGTGAGAGAAACTCAAGACCTAATTCTTAAAAAGACAGTCATTTAATCTTCTTTTAAAATTTTTAATTCTCAAAAAATGAAATTTACAATAAACTCGAAAACAGGCTACACAAAAGTTGAAAGGATGAAATTAAAAGAGGAAGGAAGGAAGGGAAGAAGGAAGGGGGAAGGAGGGAAGGAAGGAAGGTGGGTGGGGGGAGGAAGGAAGGGAGGAAGACATAGGGCCACATGGTAAAAGACGTATTAAGTAGGCAAAATAAATCCAGGCCTTGTGGTACTTGTTAAGAACTTAAAAGATTAAGAAAATACTTGAGGCTTCCTAACAAAATGTAAATGTTCTATTATTCCCCAAGCCCGATTTGCAGTAAAATTTTGCATCATAGTTTTAATCTATTTGAGTCCATTCTTCCACCTATAAAGTGGACCGAACTCTGCCTGCCACCTTGCATGAGAGTTTTAGGATGAGATGAAAAATTAGACTCTTTAGCCCCAAGTACTAATGAGGCTATAAAAACTCTTGACATAGATTTTTCCCTGACTTTCACAAAATATCTTTGTTTCCTTCAATATGAAACACAGAGAAATTATTTTAGATAGATAAGCCTATCATATGGATATATAATATGGATATCAATTTAAAATATTATGATTCTTGAAATATGACTTGGGCCTGTAATCCCAGCACTTTGGGAAGCCGAGGTGGGCGGATCACCTGAGGTCAGGCGTTTAAGACCAGCCTGGGCAACATGGTGAAAACCCATCTGTACTAAAAATCCAAAAGTTAGCCAGGCATGGTGGCATCCACCTGTCGTCCCAGCTACTTGGGAGGCTGAGGCAGGAGGTGGAAGTTTCTGAGCCGAGATCATGCCACTGCATTCTGTAGCCTGGGTGATAGAGCAATACTCTGCCAGAAAGAAAGAAAGAAAGAAAGAGAAAGAAAAAGAAAGAAAGAAAGAGACAGACTTGGGAGTGCATAGAACTAAAGGCAAGGCTGGAACAATACACACTCCCCATAGGTACTGTCAATTGCTAATACAACTCCATGAACAGACTCGTGTTTGCCAATGAGGAAATAAGAAAATGATAACACTATGAATCAGGAGTGCTTCTAGCTTCAAGTAACAGAAGACAGATTTCTAACCTATTTAATCTCTTTGAGTCTGTTTCTAACAATGTATTTAAAAGCGTACAAGTTTACTCTTCTCCTACAAAAAGAAGTCTAGAGCTCCGCGGCCGCTGAGTGTGGCTGCACAGGTCAGCAACATCACTACCTGCATCCCCGCAATCAATTTCTTTTTTAAATTTTTGTTTGTCTTTTACTTTATTTGGGTCACAAGATGGGTCTCATAGCTCTGTGCATCTAATCTGCATTCAAGTGAAAAAGAAGAGAGAAAGAAAAATAAGAGTTATAGCTCTTCTTTTTGTGAGGAAAAAAATGAAAGCCTTCCCAGCAGTCTTTCTTTCCCAACCCACAAAACTCCTGCATTCCGACCATCAGCCGAAACTGCCATATGGGACTCCTGAACCGCGGGTGAGGCTGGGGCAGTAAGCAGGTGGCATTTCCAGCCTTTACAGTGGAGGCAGGCAGGAGAAAAGGGAATCGAGAATGGGTATCTGAGTAGCCCAAAATTTCAGCTCAGCCCAAACTGCTTTTTCATTCAAGTGAGGGCTGCCATTCTCAAAATGTCTTTAAATGAAGTTAACATGGCAAATATGGCCAACTTGGTTATTCTTGTGTACTTGTGCCTATTTTTTGTTGTCGTTTTTGCATCCTTTTGATGTTATTACTAGTCATTCATAAAACAGAACACTCTCCCCAAACATTAGTGTTGGGTGTCTAAAAGTTCCCAGATACGAGAACTTCTTGGTGTAGAAGTAGAAGAGGACTTAAAACTTTATTTTTATAACATTTCAATTGAAGGCAAAGGTGAGAACGAAAGCCCTAGTAAATATTTTATATCCACTAAAATAAATGAACAAAGTGCAAAATAGCAATGATAGTAATAATAATTATACATTGTAAATAAGTAATAAAGGTGCGATATTTTTGTCATGCTATCATCACTTGCTTGCTAGAAAAGGTTCATGATCTCCCTAATTTTGAAAACAAGTTTGTTGGTCTGTTTTGAATTGTTTTCTTAAACAGATAGTCCTCATATCTCGATGCACTTTTTTTTCTGAGCCAAATGTTGAGTGCTTTTCCAAGGTTAACACATGGCTGTGTTAACTCCTGACTTCCAGGACTCGCCATTTGGTCTCATCCCAGGTCACACATCTAGCCTTCTGTCTAGCCCCTTAGCCCTTCTCCTGGACTCTGCATTCCAAAGCCTCTGACCTTGCCTCGTCCTTGCTCTTCTCATGCACATGCAGTTCCAAGGCCAAGGTTTCATTTCTCTCATTTGCTTTTATCTTTCCTAAGACGTCCATGCAAAGGGCTCTAATTCTGCTCTGTCAACTATATCTTTGTCTGTATTCCAAACACCCAGCTCCCTGTTCTTCCAAATTACCCTCACAGGAGTTGACACGCAATTGGCATGCTCTAGAATCCAAATTCTCCCAGACATCGAAAAGGCATACAGAAGCAAATCTTCTTATGTTAGAATTTAGTGGAATAAAAGCTTGTAGTTAAGGACAGATTTCCTAGACATCTGAAATACTTAGAGCTCTCATAGAAAAGAGCACGGCAGCAAAAGAGGGAAGACGATGTCTCTGCTTCATGACCTGCCTCTAAATGAATGACTTGCATTCCAGAGACCTGATGAGATCGCCATGAGGTGTGGTTGCTTTCATAAGGAGCAGGCTATTCAAAAACATTAAAAAGTCCAGAGTTTTTGCTTGCCCAGCAGTTCACAATGCAAACCCTCTTTTATGACGAGGCAATTATGAATTCTAACGAACAACTTTTAGATAAGGGTGGCAACGAATAGGCACCCCACATTTCAATACCAATCAATAGTCTTGGCTCTGTAGGAGTCATTGCCTGGGATCTACTGAGCTTCGGCCTCTGCCTTCCACCATGTTACTGCTTCAAGAAACCACTTCACCTTTTGCCTTCTGTGTTGTGTGTGAGTTTGCTTTTCTCCTTCCGTGTTGTGATGTGTCAAGGTCAGTATGCTAAAGAGCATCCAGTGGCTAATAATATAAAGAAAAGAAGTATCACTGGTCAGGACATAGCATATAGCACTGGTCTTTGAGGAGATTGGATTGGGTATGAAGACCAGGATGAGTTTAGAGAAAGTTATTGTCCTCGATCATAGGTAAACCAACACGTTTAATTAAACCTAAACTGTGTATCCATCCCTGTGCTGGAGGCTTCAGTAGATTCCGAAGTGGAGGGCATCACAGAATAGTGAAAAGGGCAGAGGCACTGGAATCATGGACAACTTGGTTCTAATCCTGGCTCCACTGTAACTAAGTGGAACAGTCCATTTAAACTTTCTGAGCTATCCCGGCACAGTGGCTCATGCCTGAAATTCCAACATTTTGGGAGGTAGGCAAAGCACCTGAGGTCAGGAGTTCAAGACCAGCCTGGCCAACATGGCGAAATCCCATCTCTACTAAAAATGGAAAAATTAGCCGGGCGTGGTGGCCCATGACTGTAATCCCAGCTACTCAGGAGGCTGAGGCAGGAGAATCACTTAAACCCAAGACACAGAGGTTGCAGTGAGCTGAAATTACACCACTGCACTCCAGCCTGGGTGACAGAGGGAAGCTCTGTCTCAAAAAATAAAATAAAATGAGCTCTGTGAGCTTTATTTTCCCCATTAGCAAAAAGGGAACTGACTCTTCAGGGGTTTTGTGAGGATTAAATGAGATCATATGTACAAGTCAAGTACCTGGCACATAGAGGTGCTGAGTCATGGTTATTTTTATTATTAAAATATAATCTGTGTTCTCAAGAAAAAAGCTATTTATTTGAAGATATGAAACATATAATCAAATATTAAATGGATTAGTAGTAGCAATAAGTGTCAGAATCAGAACTCAGGAAAATATGAAATTAATGCTATTTTAAAATAACTTTTTCCTGAGAGTATGTAAGTAGTATATACTCATTATAGGAATGTGAGGGCAGAGAGAGCAAAAAGCATAAAAAAGAAATGTTTTAAGGAGATTAAGACAAAATCCACAAGTACGTAATACCCAGAAAGTGTCAGAGTTATGCCAATGGTACTTAAAGTTTACATTATTTTCTAAAGGAAGTAAAATTTATCAACAGGAGAGTAGATACTTAAGTTGATATGGCTGCATAATGGAATACTATATAACTGTTCATAAAAATGAGGTAAATGTTTATGTCTTGTCTGGGAAAGATAGCCAGAATATATTGTTAATTTTTAAAAGCAAGTTGAAGAACAAACCATATGTGGTTATTTTGTTAAACATGTTTGCCTCTGAGGTTTGGCTTTCTCTCACTTTGCTTGCTCCTGCACTCTTTTATTTTATTGCCACTTAGTAATAAAAATGATCTAAGAAAGGCAAAAAGAACATAGAAAGGGAGGTGACGAAGGAAAGCAGGAGATATCACGGAACCCCAAAGTGAAACACATAATACTTTCTTATCACTGAGCAAAGAGGCTAAAAACATCTGTTCCAAATGTGATAGCCTGAAATGGATGTGGGTGTGGTAGCCTGAGTCCCAGGCCGCATAAAGGGGAGATAGGAGGTCTGCTCCCCTATGTACCGTCGTCTCTTGGGAAACACAGATGACTCACTTGTAGCATTCGTTCCACTGAAGTGTTGAGTGGAGTAACTGAAGTGTTGAGTGGAGTCAATAACCTGTGCAGTAAAGCCCCAAGGGAAAGTTGATATCGAAGAACAAAGAAAATACCTGCTTGATGGACTGTGAGATGAGAAGCAAACTAAGCTTCACTGTTTACTTCATTCATTCATTCATTCATGTGTTCAGCCAACATTCATTGATGAGTAGACAGCCAGGATGATAGCCCAGCCCCTCACAAGCTGTGTGAGCTCCCGAGCTATGATGCACACTGTGGCCAGATTCTCTCTGGCTCTGTTATTTGACACCATCATAGCAGTAAAGAGGACAGTAACAGCTGCAGTAACATAAGTATATTTCCTAGAAGTGAATACAAAGGAAGAAATAACCTTGTGCATCTGGCAGGCCTTCTGATCATGATATTTAAAACTTAAAAAAGAAAAAGTCACATGATGCAAAGAAATAAAATCAAGCAAAATGAGACAATGCAGGCCACGTGCCAGTGACTTGCACCTGTAATCCCAGGACTTCGGGAGGCCGAGGTGGGCAGATCACTTTAGGTCAGGAGTTTGAGACCAGACCAGCCTGGCCAACATGGTGAAACCCCATCTCCACTAAAAATGCCAAAATTAAACAGGCATGGTGTTAGTTGTGCCTGTAGTCCCAGCTACTCGGGAGAGGCTAAGGAAGGAGAATTGCTTGAACCTGGGAGGCGGAGCTTGCAGTGAGCCGAGATCCTGCCATTGCATTCCAGCCTGGTTGACAGAGCGACTCCAGCTCAAAAAGAAAAAAAAAGAGAGAATGCATTTTATCCATGTCCTAAATTCAGACAGCCATGGAGGCCAAACTATACAGAGGAACTCAACAAAAATAGCTACTTTTTAAAATCATTGTTTACCAGGAACATGCATTATCTCATTTAATCTTGACAGCACCCCTGGGAGGCAGATAGAGACCTCACATATAAAATGTGGAGGATACTGATGCCTCAAAAGCTGAAGTAGCTTGCCACGGTCACACAGCTTCTAAGTGTCCTTTCAGCCAGGATTTGAATGCTCATAGCCTGTTTCATTAAATGTACCACAAATATATTAAGTACTGAGAACATAATAAAAAGAAAAGCACAGCCCTGGCATCTGGAAACTGATACTATACAACACCTTGGTGTCGGTAGAACTGGCCTGGCTCTCACAGCTAAGCCACTGTATTCTCCTGTGGCACACAAACCATCTCCCCGAACACCAGCACCAGACATGAGGCCACTGTGACTGTGATGAAGTGAGGTGAGAAGCAAGACCACTCTGTAATATCGTCTAAGCACAGACAAACAAGAGCACTGTGCAAATTACTACAATACCAGACCCCACCCTGGATAAAATGAGTGACAGCTGGGATTAATCCCAGCACTTTGGGAGGCAGAGACAGGAAGATCGCTTGAGCTCAGGAGTTCAAGACCAGCCTGGCAACATAGCAAGACCTTGTCTCTCATAAAAAAATCAAAAAAATTAGCCAGGAGTGGTAGTGCAATCCTGTAGTCCCAGCTACTCAGGAGGCTGAGGTGGGAGGATTACTTGAGCCCAGGAGGTCGAGGCTGCAGTGAGCTATGGGTGTGCCACTGCACTCTAGCCTAGATGACAGAGCTAGACTCTGTCTCAAAAAAATAAGTGCCAACTGCTTCCCATTAAAAGGTGAGCCTTGCTTCGTTCCTCCCTGCTTCCCTTAGAGACAGGATTTATTAAGATACCCAGTCAGAGTTATTCCCACTTGCTGACAGCATCCAGTCCAAACCAACACCTCATTAATCACCTAACAGAAACCCAAATCCTCAAATAAATTCGTGAACCCCCACTTGCTGGTATGCCCCATGGTTCCCCATGATGTACCTTCTCCTCTTTGCATCAGTCGTTATACGCAACTCATTCAACCACAGGTGTGTTCGTCTCTAGCTGGAAGGCATTGACAGAATGGAGGTTCGCCCAGAGTCAGCTGAAGCCTTCGCTGCCTCCGACTGAAACCCTGGACTCAGCAGCCCTCTAACAGTGGCATTACTGTTCGAGAAGCCACCTGTGTATGGCTGGGAGGTGCGGTCCTGTTGAACCAAGCTCTGGTATTTTGTTGAAACCCTTCGGCATTGAATTGTGTTTGCTTAGAAATAAGGGCTCTTGGAATTTGGGGTGAAGATGCAGGGTTCTGTGTCCAGGTCTATATAGTTCTTTGGTAAAGTCATGTCATATAGCCTCTGCCGTTTCAAATCTAATTGGGTACTGATGCTCAGGCTATTCCACACCATATGTTTTTGACATTTCACAAGTAGTGAGTTAAAAATTGGAATAAACCTGGCTCAAATTTTACTTATTAGAGTTGGCCTTTAAAGAATATCTGTTAATAGTATTCATAGAGCTTTTAGAGACCCAGGTTCTGTTTTGAGCATTCCTCGTGGGTCATTTCCTTCAATCCACACAACAATCTCATGAGGCAGGAACTCTAATTGCCTCCATTCCACAGATGGTACAAACGAGGCCCAGAGAACTTTTTTAATTGGCAATTACTTTCACGGGTCAAATAACTAACACATGGTAGAGCTGGGATTTGAAAGCAGGCTGATTTTAAGGCCAGAATGTTTAAACCTTAACCTATAGTTCATAGTATATATTTATTTTATGATAAAATCTCTCTGTAAACACTTTCCTATAACTTAAGGCTAGTCATACCATGGGTCAAGTCATGTCTCCCTACTCAGGAAGTGCTATATAGTAAAATTTTTTTTTCTTTTTAGACAGAGTCTGTCAGTCTGAAGTGCAATAGCTCCATCTCGGCTCACTGCAACCTCCACATCCCAGGTTCAAGCAATTCTCCTGCCTCAGCCTCCCGAGTAGCTGGGATTACAGGCGCCCACCACCACACCTGGCTAATTTTTTTATTTTTAGTAGAGATGAGATCTCACCATGTTGGCCTCCCAAAATGGTGGTGGTCTTGTTCTTGAACTCCTGACTGGTCTTGAACTGAGATTTCACCATGTTGGCCTCCCAACATGGTGGTGATCTTGTTCTTGAACTCCTGACTGGTCTTGAACTCCTGACCTCAAGTGATCCACCCGCCTCGGCCTCCCAAAGTGCTAGGATTACAGGCGTGGGACACCATGCCCGGCCAATAGTGCAATTTTTAACAATGGAAAGTAAAAGCTATAAAGCATTCTCAATCATCACGCCTTCCAAAAGAGTCTCAGTTTTTTTCTGAATGCCTTTGGGCGTCAGATGAGATCTGAACTCACAGTACCCCAACATGGTCTTCTTTTGGTCCCAGTTTTCCGAGGCAGATAAGAGACCTGGTTGTTATCAGCACTACTGGAAGGCTCTATCGACCTTGGCCACTGGGACAATTTGCTCCCCCACCTTCGCCTCACCCCCACTCAGCCCTATGGTTATAAATCCCATGCAAATTTACTCTTGCATCTTCAGGGCTAAAAGAATCGGTACAATGTTCCAAATATTTTGGCTCTGTATTCGAGTTCATTATTATGTCACAGCCACATATGTGGTCATGTGGTGAAAATATGAGATAAAAGAAAGTCCACCCTCTTTTCTGCCTCACAAGATGAGCGAGGCTATGGCTCTGCTTACACTCAGAGGATATGTCAATATCAGAGTGTGCTCTGGAATGAAGGCACTGGTCAAGGAAGGTCGCAGTCTGTCATCCACAGGAAGTCAGCTTGGGGCAAAATGGCACACTCACAGAGAAAAGGAAATCGGCCAGAAAGAGAAACCAGAAAAGAAGAAACTTGGTAAATGTAATGTGAAAATCAAAAAGAAAAAAAAAACAAACAGGAAGCATCTCTTTTGGCACAGAAGAAACAGACTACTATGTAATAGTCTCTCCCCAGTTCATACAAAACTCGATTTATTAGCCCACAGAGAAAGCATCCTTGCACCCTCTCACATTCTAACTTTCTTAGATATCTTTGCACTCTGCTTGTCTGCTGAAGAAGATAAAGCCTGGGGTGAGAAGGGAACCACAGTGACAGGCTATGGGAGTTTGTCCCTCCTCCTGGAGCAGAGGGGAAGCAAGAGCGTTGACAAGAGGAAGTTTAGGGGTGGCCGGGAGGCAGAGAGGCTCCTGTGACAGCAAAGGCTGAGTGACACAGCTGAACCTGAGGAGCAGGCAGGAGTGGGAAGGGGGCACTGACATGAGTGGCACTTTGAGGGGAGCATTAGTTGAGCGTAATGATGAGTTAGATATAGGGTAAGAATGAAGTCAGCATTAAACATAGCTGCAAGGTTTGAGCTGGTTTGTGGGAATAAGCCAGGGGGTACAAGGGAATCTGGGGTAGCATGCTCCCACTGAAAGGCACAGAGAAGAGTCAAGGAAAGCTGATTTTAAAATCAAGATAAGCCAGGCGCGGTGGCTCACACCTGTAATCCCAACACTTTGGGAGGCTGAGGGCAGATCACTTGAGGTCAAAAGTTCAAGACCAGCCTGGCCAACATGGTGAAAACCCGTCTCTACTAAAATTACAAGAATTAGCTGGGCATGGTGGCAGGCACCTGTAATCCCAGCTATTCAGGAGGCTTAGGTAGGAGAATCACTTGAACCCGGGAGGCAGAAGTTGCAGTGAGCTGAGATGGCGCCGCTGTACTTCTTCTCCAGCGACAGAAGAGGTGTGAAGGAGACTAACAAAATGGAAAAAGAGAAATAGGCCCACATTATTAAAACCAATGGAAGGAGTTACTGAGTAATAAACTTACCAGGGCAAGTGACAAAGACAAAATGAGTTCTGCTACTTTATCTGTTTAATGGCCACAGACATGTCTCAGTCATGTTTTTATTTTTTTAAAAAATTTTATTTACAGTACCATTGAACATCTTTAAAAGTTATGCCCATGTGCATACATTACTGGGGTATTCGCGTGCAATTATTAATGAGTTATTTAAACTTTATGTCTTAGAGTTTTGACAGTTCTCCCAAATGTGAGGATTACAACACTGGCAAAATTGCCTGTGAGAACAGGTGGAGAATTTTTTAAGCAACAAAACTCCACAATACTGTAACATAACCTCAGATCTCCAAGAAGAGGTCACTCTCCCTTGAAAATCATCCTTTCCGGATTGTTCTTATTAGAGCGCAGAGCAGGTTCAGTGTCTCTGGCGTGGCTTTGTACTAAGAGGTGACAGTTGATCATCTAGCAAACATTCAAGAAAGTTTCATGTAAACCAAAAGGTATGAAATAAAACGTGTGAAAACAGAAGCACCAGAAAATGACTCATCTGTATTATCTAAACTCCAGATGGGTAATAACAGGCAGATTACATTGAGGATTATCGTTCGATGCAATTCCAATTGAGAAACTAAGTTTTTGGTTCGACAACCTCATTCCCACCTGTGACTACTCAAGTGTAAATAAACTAAGAAGCACAAATACTCAAAGGTTTATCAGGTGCATGCGGTCAGTGATCATTCATCCAAATTTAAAATTCAAATCAGGTCATGTTCCCTCATTTTTTCTATACAAGTTTTTTTTTTCAGTCTTTTACTACAAGAATGTGAAAATATATTTAAAAGCAGGATACTTTAAAATCAGGAAATGTATTTTGCTCTCTTGAAGAAAATAGATAAGATTTGGCAAAGGATAAAATTAGCCATAAATGATAAAGACATTTTTAACATCTGAACTTGTCATTAGCACTAAGATGAGCTGCTTACCGGGAACTAATAACAAGAAACATCATGAAGTATAAAATCGATCATTTTAACTATAAAGGAGAATTAAACATCTTAACCCCAGGAATCAATTGTGCTGATAACTATCCAGTCTCATTTGGTAGTGGACTCATCAAATTGAAGATATTCAGGAGTTAAAGAGATGAGCACAGAAGAGTGAGACCAAATGCTTGTTTCTTCATTTCATTCAATATTATAATGACTGATATGTAGGAAGGGATTTGTAAGGGCTTTTCATTTCAAATTACATTTTTTCTTTAAATGTCCAAAGTTCCTATATAGAAACAACTGCAATTTTTATGAATAGGCTGCTCTTGCCTTTAAAAATATGTTTTTAAAGAGCAAATTCTGCAGAATTCATTATTAAAAGGACTATGGGACTTTGAAGAGGCTTTCGTCAACGTTGTCTCTAAATTACCCTTAGTTTTACCCAGTGGCTCAGCACTTGGGGCAAATTTTTTTTTCCTAGGTTATATGTGGCAATGTCTGGAGATGTTGTTGGTAGTCACAACTTGGAGGGACAGGACCAGCGTTTATGAATAGAGGTCAAGGTTGCTGCTAAATACATATCTCACATCAGGAGCAAGAACACATCCAATTCAAAATGTAAATAATACCAAGCCTGAGAACTCCTGGAGTAACCCTCACAAATGTTCTTATGACCTCACAGGGCAGCTGTCTCACTGTAATCCCAAACCTACCTGAGTGATGTCCTTGACATTCAAAACATCCATTCCTACTGAACTTTAGAGTTTTTTGTTTACCACTACTGGAATTTGCTCAGCCAACGGCAAAAAAAAAAAAAAAAAAAAAAAAAAAAAAAAAAAAAAAAAAAAAAAAAAAAAAAAAAAAAAAAAAAAAAAAAAAAAAAAAAAAAAAAAAAAAAAAAAAAAAAGAACTAATATGGAGAAGAGAATAGTCTTAATTCTTCCTCAGATAATGTCTATCTATTTTATTGATATTTTATCAAGAACTTAGAGAGTAATATTTTTGCTGTCAACAATGGAGCCTGGTATCTCTGTGAGTATTCATGATGGCCCGACATCGTGAAAAAAAATTAACCTATATTTTCAAAAGCAATGTTGGGAATCAGAAAATGAAGCAAATATAGTATTTCCTACAGCCAATGCTAAAATAATGTGGAAAGACTGTTTCTACAGAAACAAAAGTGCAGTAGGGCCGTGTAGAAGGCCAGGTTAGCACACAGGACAACTGGTCCCTGACCTAACACACAAACTATTTAAACATTATGCTTAAACATATGACTTTAAACATTATGTCAGTTCTTTAAAAAATGGTGGGGGGGGGTGTCGGTGGGGGGAGAGGGGGTTTTAAATAACCTAAGCACACAGGAGCACCAAACTCAGTGGCAGTGTTTTTCTAATATTAAAGGAAAATAGTGCTGTTTTAAATCTTCTGTTTATCAGCGGCTACTGCCCCCAAAGCAGGGCTAATTCAAAGGGAAAAAGAAGACTCTTGTATTTTCTTGGGAGAATTGAAAGGCAGGACAATTAAAGAGAGAGTGAAACCCAAGTGAAAATAGCATACAGCAGGTATCACAGTGCCAGAGGTGGCAAATGCAAGCCAGCCAACCCAATACAAAATAATTGCGCTTAGCTTGACTGGACATTATTAAATACTCAGCCAAACTGCCTTAAAAAGGTATTATTTCACATTGACTCCAGGCCATAATCTGCTAAGTGTCTATCAAGATAGTTTTCTAAAGTTAGGTTTAATTATAGTGGAATTAAGTGCCTTTTCTTATCCAGAAAAATATTTTAGAGATTAAAGAACAGTGTTTAAATGCAAACTAATATGCATTCCTTCAGCCAGTTGCACAAAAACTGTGAAATTATAATTTTTCCCTTTTAATAAAGGCTAAATGATGTGAAATCAAATGAGACCTTCAGATTTGGAAGTCAGAGAAAATTTTCTTTTTTGGCTTGGTCTAAGGCATTTCAACCAATGTTTATGTAAAAGAATCTGGCCCACTTATCTCCATGCTGAGTTTCTTAGAGGTTTCACTGTTTTGCATGAGTACATGCCACACTTTTAATACTAAAAAGATAAATGTCTTACTTATTAACCCCTTTGAGCTTATAAAGTGCGTATAACCTAGCCCAATAAGCTCCTAGAAATAAAAAACATTTTTAGGCATTTTTCTATTTACCTAATTCACAGCCAGTTTAAACTCAGATAATACATTTTCAAGGAATAAAGAATTTCCTGGCCAGGTGCAGTGGCTCATGCCTGTTCTCCCAGGGCTTTGGGAGACCGAGGCAGGAGAATCACTTGAGGCTAGGCGTTCAAGGCCAGCCTGGGCAACATAGCGAGACCCTGTTTCTACAAAAAAAATTCTATCCTACTGATCATAGCTGTTTATTTATTTCAGCTTTCAAATTTAGGACTAAGATAAATTGTTTAAATATGATGTTTGTTCTGAAAAATCATGGATGCTGTCTTCATTATCAACCCAGCACCTCTGATAAATCCTGTGCAGATTCTAAACAGGACTTTACACGCTAAAAGATGGTGATTTTCAGACAATCTTGCAATCTACCAATGACGATACTAGTTGTCTAGTGAGGCACCTCCCATTTTCTCATACCTGTGAGACTTCTGATTTAAATATTGATGTCTAAACAATGTGTTAAATACATGACAGATGCTTCTCTACTACCAATATAGTTTGGTTATGGGTCTGAATCCAATTATAAAAACTTTATTTGAACTTGGTAATATGGATCAGAGACATAAAAGAAAATTTTAAGTTCCTCAAAAGCACATTAAAGGCAGCAAGTAAGCTAATTCTCATTTCTCCTTTGGACATCAACTTTTCCATTGACTCACTAGTTGACATCTATAATAAATACTTTAAAATATGTCTGATTAAAGAGAAGGCAGTCTAGCTTATTTATTTGACAAGAATTAATACTCAATGTTATGCATTCTGCTATCCCAGGAATACTCTTTTCTGGTAAATGCTGCATAGATCAATGAGATCATATGAAAGAAAAGTCAAAGGAAATTTGGAAAAATAAGTAAATCATTATCAAAGCACTAAATGAAAACAGCCCCAACTGTACTGACTCTGAAAGACAGCATATGAGTATTTGTGTCATACTTGAGGAAGCTGAAATAGCCCCTCCCTTCCATGTGAAAAAGATGCATTATATATTTAAACATTTGAAACATCCTATAGCTGCAGCTCAGTTCACAGCAGAAAGTAAACATTAGTTTTCTCTCACCTCACAAAATGTAGAGATGGACAAAAAAAACCCTACTAACCTTTACCTCCTATAGAATGTTCTGAGAATATTTTCTACCTTACGAGTTATTCATTTTATATTTATTCAAAAATGAATCAAGGAAAAAGGTATTTCTTTAGTGCCAGAAATACCTAACTTGCCCCTTTTATGATCATTAAAGGGAATGGGGAAAATATAGCTATTGTGGTACTTTAGTTTTTTCAATGTATTTAAGCTATGATCTCACCTGAGCATCAGCTAGAAGTTCTAATCAGTTTAGAAACAAGAACTTCTTTGAACACTGTATCCGCAGTTATTGAGTCCCAGGCCCAGACTCGAATGTCCCTGATATATACACTAGTGCAGTTGGCTTTAGAAAAATGCATGTTCAAGCTGAAACAGTCTAAGAGCAGCGTGAGACACTCAGGGGAACGGAAAGGGGTTACCAGTTACATAAAATTCGCAGACATGTTTAACTAAAATCCCAAAGAGCCAACCCCTAGTGAACACAGAGCATGCACACCGCAAGTCTGGTCTGAGCCTACAACCCGCAAAGCTCTTCTTATGAGCCACGCTGGTGGTTCCAAAGTGCCTTGTCTACAAAGTCTGATTATGTGGGTACCAGATTAAAAGTGCGTGCTGTTGACATGACATTGGTCCTCCTGAGTTTTGTTAAGAGTTTGTCCGTGGTCACTCAGACAGCCATCCAAAGACACTTCAATAGCCACTTCTGTTGTGTCTCTTCTACAGAGGCCATCACTTCCGTATGTGTCTAGAGAGGGCCCGCCATTGTGCTCAGCACAGCCATTGACATGGGCCAGAGGCAATGCCCCAGGGGGACAACACAGCTGCTTAGCACAGCCCTTGGAGATGCAGGGTGAGTTGCACAGCCAAAGTATGTCCTTCTGCTCCAGGGGTTCCTTCAAGTCCACATTTTCAAACTGGATGGTGACATTGTGGATTCCCGCACTGTGGAAGATTTCTCGAATTTTAGTGCTAGCATCTTGATATCCCCTGTCCTTAGGATACTTGACATGCAGGGTGGCAATAATCTTTCCACTTACAAGTTCCCAGATGTGTACTTCATGTACACTGCTAATTCCAGGCACAGCAGAGAGTTTACTCACTATAACAGAGAAGAGCAAACAAAAGCCAAGGTGAGTCTGCATTTGAGACTTGGAACTACAGGAGGGGTATGGTTCCTTTAAGTATTCTCACCAAAATGGCTGCATACTTATTAAGAATAGCAGGAAGAATAAAATAGTTGTACCTCTGTGGGTACATTTGCCCTTAACCTTTCTCCACACATCATTAGCCCATACAAAGTCATTTAAGAAAAGAAGTCTAAAGACAAGAAAAAAGTCCCCAGGGTTGCTGAGTATACAAGGGAATGGGCACTTGAATGAACTTCCCATAGTCATATAAAGCGCAATGCCTTTTTTTTTTTTGAGATGGAGTCTTGCTCTGTCCCCCAGGCTGGAGTGCAGTGGTGTGAACTTGGCTCACCACAACCTCCACCTCCCAGGTTCAAGCGATTCTCCTGCCTCAGCCTCCTGAGTAGCTGGGATTACAGGCACATGCCACCACACCTGGCTAATTTTTGTATTTTAGGAGAGACGGGTTTTCACCATGTTGGTCAGGCTGGTCTTGAACTCCTGACCTTGTGATCTGCCCACCTCGGCCTCTCAAAGTGCTGGGATTACAGGTGTAAGCCACCGTGCCTGGTCTGCCTTTTCTTAAAAGCGATGATTTGGCAACATGGATCAAAAAAAAAACCTTTACTAGCAATTCTACTACCAAGAGTTTAACCTAAAAGAAATAACCAAATATTTATGTACAAGAATGGTTTGGACAATGCTCTTTGTATTCATGAAAAAGATGGATCCAACAAGGAAATAGTTAAAACAATTATGTAATGGAATAGGATAAGTTGTTTAAAAGTAAGTTGCATATTTAAGGATATGAGAAAATGTACATAAGGTATTTTTAAGTAAAGATGCAAATTGCTAAACTGTGTATATGGCAGGATCTTTCTTTTTACACTGTATATAGAAAAATATTAACAGTGGTAATTTCCACTGTCAAATTAAGAGAGATTTCTATTTTCTATTTAGGCTTCTCTGTATTTTCCATACTTTCCAAAATGAATATGTATTAGAGAGATGGTATTCAATACGGATTTGAGCAAAGGCTCTCCAGTCAGGAAGTCTGAATCCTAGTTTAGACGTTTACTAACTGCATTATCTTAGACAATTACCTAACCTCTCTGTGCTTCAGTTTCCTTATCTGTGTAATAGAAATGATAATAGTGCCTTTTGTATTATTTTAAGGATGAAAATGAATTATTATACGTAAAGCACATAGAACACTTACCTTTCTAGCATGCAATAAACTATGAAAATAGTGCTATTGTTATTACTATCCTGTGGGGTTTTTTGTTTTTGTAGAGACTGTCCTGTCTCCCAGGCTGGAGTACGGTGGCATGTTTACAGCTCACTGCACCCTCACACTCCTAGGCTCCAGTGATCCTCTCACCTCAGCCTACTGAATAGCTGGGACCACAGCCACACACTATAACCTTTACTTTTCTATTTATTTATAAAAGTGATATTTTTATTTTTGTAAAAATCAGGTCTCACTATGTTGCCCATGCTGCTCTTGAACTCCTGGCCTCATGCAACCCTTCCGCTTCAGCCTCCCAAAGTGGTGAGACTACAAGCAACTAGCCCTCTATTTTTAAAAATATCTGTTTTTAAATATATTACTTTATTAAAAACATAGCCAGTATTTATCACAAATTTATTTGTATATGTTTATCTTATTTCCTCAATTGGGAAACGAACTAGCTCCTGGGAAGGCAAAGGCAATGCTGCGTGTCTGTTGCTCCATCTCCTTCCCTCTCCCATGCCTGCTCTGCCTGAAGCACTGGGCAGTGTTGTGAGCGACACAAGGACTTGCATGTCCACATTAACTAGAAAGCAGGGTCTCGAATATGAATGATTGTGCTTTTAGAATAAGGAGAATAAAATAGAATACTTGGAAGAAATGGCCTTATTTGAATTAAAATAAATCTTTGACATGAAAGTAAATAGCCCAGGAATAGGTATTAATCCAGGCACTGCATTCTTAAAAATTTACAGTTGAGTCAGAGAATCACAGTTGCAAAGGACCTTTGGTGCTTGGAGTTGAGTCATCTTCATAGGCTATAAAACATATGATGGATGTCTCTACCACCTAGTGATTTAAGGTGTTTCACAATACATAAAGCAAACACTGCTCTTAAATAATCTTCATCCTTTGGCCTGATAACATTAAATTGAGAGTGGTTCTGGACCACAATTCAGTTTACTTACTCAGCTCTTCCATGTTGACTCCTTTGGGGACCATCTGCAGCAGAATGGCACCGGTCTCCTTGATGAGCGGGAAGGCAGATGACAAAATGATGATGACCATGAGGACAGTCAGGCTGGGGTCAATGTAACATTGCCAGTTACACGGATCCTCACTCCTCAGGGGAAGCACATAGAATATGATGGCCGTGATGACCACAACCACGGACCCCAGGGCATCTCCCATCACATGCAAAAGTACACCTGCCAGGAAGAAAGAAAGACTACTGCAGCACAGAGGCAAATCTGGAAGCCATGTGATATTCACTGACTTGGATTTCCAAGTATATGAATACCTGTTACTATTTGGAGTTTTTTGGTTTCAACAGTAGGATGAATCAAAATGATGGCAACTACTTCTTAGGAAACAAAACCCCAGGCCACCATCTCAGGACTCAGAGTACCTTGGAAGAGCAACAGCTCAGGGAGATTCTGAGCTCATAGTCGCCTGCAGGAAGAGTGACTGTGCCGTCTCACAGGGCCACATCACTACCACCCACCACCTATCAAAGGACACCAAGCTAGAAAACAGAGGCTGTGCAAGTGATTTCTTTTTCTTTCAGACAAGTATCTGTGCTTTACATTGTTTTAAACATTTTTAAGGTGATAGGGAACAAGTTATATTAAAGAGTGTTTAAAAATTTGTCTCTTTTCTTCCTTGATCTGCCTTCCTTTTTCCCTGTAAGCATTTACCTACTTCTTATTTAGCCTGTGGTCATTTAAACAGCATTTTGTTTAAGAGGTGCCCAAGAACAGGGACTCCAGGAACATTTTCATTGCAGAAAGAGCCATTTATAATAAAATAAAATTAAAATTCTACAGATAATACTAAAAATTGTTGGGTGCCTTTAATTAGGGAATTGTTTCTAAAGATACTGACTATAATATAGAACATATGCATTCCTGAGCAAAGATTTGAGTGCCCAATTGTTAGGCAAGGACTAAACTGGGATTTAGTAAGTAAATTAGGTGAAAATGTGGTCAGAAAAATTATAAAATATAAACACAGAGTTTTGGGTTTTGGTTTTTGTGGGGTTTGTTTGTTTGTTTTTACAGAAAGCAACATCAGAATATTGCAATTCAAAGTATAGCTTGCAAACCAGCATCACCTAGGAGCTTGTTAGAAATGCCGATTCTCAGGCCCCGCCTCAGATCTGTGGAATCTGAACCTGCATTTTAAAAAGACGCCCCGGTGATTGGAATGTACATACAAGTTTCCAAAGCACTGCTCTAGAAGAAAGCATGTATATTAAGAGGGATCTGCTTTGTCTCTCCGTGTATTCCACAGACTTATGCAGTAGAATGAATAATAATCCAAATTACTAACAACTTACTCATGGCTAAGACTGACAACTTACAGCTAAGACAGTCTCATTTGGAAGGTGCTTTAATTGGGCTGATTCCTCCTCTTAGCAACACCTCCACAATTCTAAATAACATCACAGAGAAAATGGCATTCTGTGAACACTAAATGTAATTTGAGGCAATTGACTCAAATTTTTCCCAAAAAATACAGGAATAAAAAGAATTTCTATATATCCTTTCGGCTGAGTGTTTACTTATAAGATCCTGATTCAATATATACATTAACATTCCCATTTTCTAATGCTGTGCCTCTTTCTCCCAACATCCGATGCCCAAAGGAGCTTTTAACTCCCCAATCCCTGTCCTGAACCACAAAAGGGAAACTCAAAACTTTCCCAAGAGATGTTCTATGTACTTTGTTCCTCTACAAGGAGTTAAGGATCGAAGCTTTAAATTTCTTCAGGACAGTACAAAATGCTACCATAAAAATATGAAAGTCTTCATACCTTTTGAGATAAGGGGAAAAAAAAGAAAAAAGAAAAAGAAAAAAATATGAAAGCCTAATATTTCCTGTGCACAAGTGATGTCATTTTTGCTGCCTGACACAGTCTGTTATTCTCTGATTGTCTCATACATGTTAGATCCATTTCCTCCATAATAGCAATGCCGTAATGCCATAATAGCAATGTAGGCATTCAATAAAACAGGAGCTTCTGGTTGATCATCATAACTCTCTTGACATACAGTGACTCTTGTCTTTAATAATAACAACCATTGTTATTATTATGCTAACAAACACATATGCTCCAGGCATTGTTTTAAGCATGTTACGTACATTTACACATTAAGTCCTCATTAGGACTGCAAGGTGGTTACCTTGTGAAAATAAGTAATGCAAAATCTAAGCTGTTGGAACTCAAAAGTATTTTGAGCCTTCAAGGAATTTGAATTACAGAGCCTGAGCTACGTGACAGGCAGCTGCAAGCTTTTGCATGTCTGAATTAAGTCTTTTTCCTTACCTGCATTGCTCTGTAAAATGTTGTAAATGGCGAAGGGCCTCAGGAAAGACCCCCTTTTCGCTTATTGTTAATTTTCATTCTCCCTCTTACCTTCTCATACATGACATCATGACTATCACAGTCCTTTAATATGGAATGTTAAATACACTCTTTTAAGTTGGAAAGGAAATGAAAAACAGCTATAAAGAAAACAAGCCACATGGAAAACAAATTCTAACTAATTTTTCTAACTTATAGTTAGAATATGTTATAACCCTGTTAAATTTCTTGGTCTTCTCCTTATATAAGCAAGAATTTAGCTTTTAACTTTGGAACCCTGTCCCCATTTCTCTGGAGTGATGAGTCCTGGAATGGCCATTCCCAGTTTTCCACTTGAATAAACTCTTGAAAATTGGAATCGGACCCTTCTGAGTATTTCTGGTTGGTACTCTCTTCATTTTACAAATGAGGAAACTGAGGCACAGAATACCTAAGTAACTTGTCCAAAATCACACAACTAAAGAGTGTTAATCGGGTTATCAATCCAGGTGGCCGGTCCAGGGATCTACTGTGCATCCTGCCTCGTGTAAGTTCTAAACTCCAATTTCAGCTTTTCCTTCTGAGAAATCCCACTATTAGTCCCCAAGAATAACATAAAATAGTAACTTTCAAACTTGTTTTTCCCATAATCCACAGTAAGAATTATGTTTTGCATCCTAGCACAGAGATACAAATTAAAACAAGTAATTTGTGGGAAAGCAAAACTCCCCCTTATATATGATTTCTTAATATTACCTATTCCATTTCATTCTATTATAATTAATTTTCTACCAAACTAATTCCAGGGCCCAACTGTCATGGCCTTCAGTCTGAAAAACTGTTTAAACCAGCATCCCACTCAGTTCCTGAGATTTCATAATGCAATGTGTCTTCTCACCGCCCATGCAAAGATGAAAAAGGCATGGTTATGACCATTAACTACAGTGCACTGGCAAAATTCTGTGTGCATGTGTGTATGTGAGAGAGAGAGAGAGAGACCGAGAGAGAGAGAGAGAGAGAGAAAGAGAGAGAGAGAGAGAGGGAGAGAGAGGAGAGAGATAGGGTTTCCCTCTGTCACCCAGGCTGGAGTACAGTGGCATAATCATAGCTCACTCTAACTTCAAACTCCAGGGCTCAAATGATCCTCCCACCTCAGCCTCCCAAGTAGTTAGGACTACAGGTGTGTGCCACTGCACCAGCTAATGTTTTTATTTTTTTTTTTTTTTATTTTAATTTTTTTACTTTTTTTTTTTTTTTTTTTTACAGGGACAGGAGTTTGCTCTTTTGCCCAGCCTGGTCTCAAACTCCCAGCCTCAAGTAGTCCTCTCGCCTCAGCCTCTCAAAGTAGAAGATGCTGAAATAAATACATTGATAACCTCCTTGGGGAGGAAAAGAGTCTCCTGTTACGAGAAATCTCAGGAAAGTCTTGTTGAGAGGTAGGTGATTTGGGCAGGACTCTGGAGAGGAGGCAGACTGCAACAGGCAACCAGAGGAGAAGGCATTTCAGACAGGAACACCTCGCAGCAGCCTCACGGGAAACTGCACATGGAGATGTGCTCCCGGGGCAACGTTGGGGGCTGATGCACTAAATTTAGACTCACAGACCCTGACGTTGTTGCTATGAGCCATGGACCTTATGAAAGTCAACCTCTCTGAGGAGCAAGGTTCTTCTCTGTGAAATGGGTAGTAATAGTATCTGCCTCACTTCCCTCAGAGGCTAGTTCTGAAGAGCTATGTTTAAAAATGTCTGAAAACCCTCTGAGAATGACCAAGAGGTGGTGACGATGATAACAGGCACCATTTGTTGAGTGGGTCCTCTGTGCTATTCTAACCACCCATGTGATCAGCACAACCCAGCGATGTTGGTCTTACTATCTCCATTGTATAGATGAGGGGACTGAATCTCAAGGAGATTAAGTTCCTTGCCCCAGGTCACCTAGCTAGAAAAAGGGAGAAGCAGAACTCAAACCTGATCTGCCTGACCACAGGGTCTAAGTGCTTCTCACCTCACTACAGTTGTACATTAAATGCTGGTGGGTATGCAAGGAGAGAGTAAAGAGCTGGTGGTGGAGGTGAGGCCATGAAGGAGTGAAGGGAAGGGCAGAAATGTCTAGAAAGGAATATTGGCACCAAAACAGCAAGCTCTTGAATGTCAGCAGTGTTTAGACCGTATCCCGGATGCAGTAAAGGCTTTGATCAGACTCCGATGTGATCACATCTGTGATTCAAAAAGATAAATCTGGCAGCATCATCTGAGACACACAAAGATCACCACCTAGTAGACAACTCAATCACCTGATTAGTCATAATGCTCTCAAGGTAGCTTTGCAAAGGCAGGAAACCTCTGTACTTGGCCCTCACTTGCTGCCTTTAGATTAAAATGAAACTCCTCAAAAAACTGGCATATAACATAAACTGGTAATTTGACACAAGTTGAAATTTGGTGTGTCCCAGAACTTAGGAAAGCCATCAGTGCTGTGGAATTTGTTAAATGACTGGAAATAGTACATTTGTACCAGGCAAATCGTAATGAAAAGATGAGATGAAAAAGCAAGAATTGCAAAGAAACATCTCATCAAAAGGGATTTCTTTTCAAGGGATGTCAAGATGGCTATTTATCTATTTATATTTATACCAAACTTTAAAAAGCTAATTGTCTTTCTGACATATTGGTACATCTCTAATGTATCATGTTTGATCCTATTAAATAAAATTGAACACTACAAAGCACATTGATAAGAATTTTAAGAGGATTATGTTTTTATCATACTTTACAGTAGAAGACAGAGTGTGTTGCTTAGAATTCATTTTTTTGGCAGGTGCGGTGGCTCACACCTGTGATCCTAATACTTTGGGGAGGCTGAGGTGGGGGGATTACCTGAGGTCGAGAGTTCAACACCAGCCTGGCCAACATGGTGAAACCTCTTCTCTACCAAAAATACAAAAAATTAGCCAGGTGCTGTGGCATATGCCTGTAATCCCAGCTACTCTGCAAGCGGAAGCAGGAGAATCGCTTATACCTGGGAGGTGGAGGTTCCAGTGAGCCAAGATCATGCCACTGCACTCCAGCCGGGGCTACAGAGCAAGACTGCATCGCTCAAAAAAACAAAAACAAAAACAAAAACAAAAAAACTCATTTTCCTATTCCCATTGGAATAAGAGAAACAGTAAAGAAAATGAAGAAATAGTTTTTTGTTTGCAGAGATCCCCACAGGATATTTCCTCTGCAGATCTGGAGAGTGGGACATAGTCCTACTTTCTAAAGCAGTTGCTTAAATGTTAGAAATATAACCATTCCGTGGACTGTGTACTAGAGAAGCAAGCCATCTCTGCCTGGAGTCTAGGGGCATGTGTGATCATGGAAAGGGTCAGAAATGTGATGTAAGAGTCCAGGATTCTAGCCTTGTCTCTTCTATGAGCTGGGGTGACTTGGGGAAGTCATCAGACTCTGCACCCTGCTTCCTCATCTGTGAAGTAAAAGGTTGAAGTCCATTTTCCCTAAGGTCTTTCCAAGTTTAGCATTCTATGATCCTTCTGTGAATTATGGCCTCAAGATAAGGACACAGCACCAAAGGGGAGGCCAGCCTCACACTTAGCCGGAAATATGGAAAGGCTCCAATTAGCCACAGTACAGGTCCTCGTCAAAAGCAGCAGGAATGATCTCAGCCAATACGAAGCACTGTGGGTTTGAGTCACGCAATTCCACCCATTACCTGAACAACAATTGTATGCACTCAGTAAGATTGTGTGACTAACACGTTGACTCATTCATGAGTGGTACCAGGGACAAAGTCTGTACTCAATCAAAACATCAGCTAGTTTTCCTACTGTAAACCTAAACTCTATAGATTTCACTTATTTCAAAGCAATTCCATAAAGTAAGAACTGTTATTATCCTCATTTTAAAGATGCGGGGATTGGAGGCTTAGAGAGGTTCAATAACTTGCCCAAAGTCACATGGTTCTTAAGTGGCAGAGCCATGATTCACACTCAGGCAGTTTGAAGCCAAATCCCAGTCTTTCAGTCACTGCACTATTCATATCTATCAGAAGCAAGAGAGGCACTGGTGTCAGTACCTGTAAACCAAGGGCCCAGCCAGGTACAGCAAGGCATTCTACTACTGACATTTTTCTACCAAGAAACTTCAATAGCTTTGGACTAAAATTTGTCAAGATCATAGAAGTTTCTCAAACAAGATCACCACATCAATGAGGGCCTACTCTTCATTCTTCTTTGCTTCATTCCGCCTACCTATTCTCTTTCTCAACATTGTAACGTAAGGATGAGGATACTTGGCTGGGTGCAGTGGCTTACGCTTGTAATCCCAGCACTATGGGAGGCCAAGGCAGGCAGATTGTCTGAGGTCAGGAGTTCAAGACCAGCCTGGCCAAAATGGTGAAATCTCGTTTCTGCTAAAAATACAAAAATCAGCCAGGCGTGGTGGTGCACACCTCTAATCCCAGCTACTCGGGAGACTGAGGCATGAGAATCGCTTGAACCCGGGAGGCAGAGGTTGCAGTGAGCAGAGATTGCGCCACTGTACTCCAGCCTGGGAGACAGAGCGGGACTTCATCTCAAAGAAGAAGACAAAAAGAATGCGGATGCTTAACAGAACATGTTTTGAAAAGTTAAAGTCTCTGATGGTGAACTCCACCTTAAAACTAATGTGTATATGCATGTATATATATTGTTCCACTGCACTGCAACCTGGGAGACTGAGTGAGTCTCTGTCTCAATTATATATATAACAGAGTCTCACTCAGTCTCCCAGGCTGCAGTGCAGTGGCATGATCTCAGCTCACTGCAACCTCCGCCTCCCGGGTTCAAGCAATTCTCCTGCCTTAGCCTCCCGAGTATCTGGGATTACAGGACCCCCCAGTCAGGCCTGGCGAGTTTTTGTCTTTTTAGTAGAGACAAGGTTTCGCCAGGCTGGTCTCGAACTCCTGACCTCAGGTGACCCGCCCACCTGAGCCTCCCAAAGTGCTAGGATTACAGGTGTGAGCCACCAAGCCTGGCCCCAATGTATATATTTTTAAATTGAACCTATAAAAGAAAGATAAATGATGATGATTTTTTATTACAGATTTTCTTTTAAAAGCTTACTACTAAGCTCTTTAGGAGAGCAAATTTCCCTGTTGCATTTAAATTTGGTTAATTTAGAAATTTTTAGGAGCTCATATGTTATTGCTGTTATCTTCTGGATTTTCCCTATTGGTTCATTCTGAAAATTACTTTGTAAAACAGATGTGAGACACTCAAAGTGAAGATATCGCCTGAATTATTAACTTTTCATTATATTATTTCCATCTAAACCCCAGTTACAGGCTTTCCCCAAACCACAGGAAAGTAGAGGGTTGCTTAATCCTCGTTGGAATTCTCAAAATTGAGATTGGGGATTAACCCCTTCTGGAATTACTCTGAAGCAAAATCTGTGCCGAAGAAGTTGGAAAGGAGAGATGTTGGATACAATGGTGTCCAGTGAGAAACACATCTCAAAAACCCCTGGGCTGACCTTAGTCCAGTGCTTCTGACCTTGACCGCATAGTGAGAAGAATGCTAGTTAGCTGCCTGCCATGGGCCTCACTAGAACACTCCCTTTGGTCCTGGGAGTGGAGATTTTAGTGAGCCAACAGTCCCTTCACAAAGGCAGATTTCTGGCAGAAATAACTGATGCAACAGGGTCATTCAGCAATGCCAGATAGGGCACAACCTTGGATAGCAGCTCACCTACTCCTTTCCTACCTTTACCAAAAGCACATTCAACTAAAATAGCCTTCATTATTTGTTAGCAATATCTATGGGCTAGTAAAACCAAGTAAAATAGTAACAGAACATTGATATGTGCAGTTCTGGAGCAGGCAGTATTAGCATGGGTCTAAGTGGAGCTAAGATAAATCATTAGCAACCAACTTCTCCCAGGATCAATGCAGCGATTACAAAAGAGAGTCAGGTCATAGTCTATGCATGTAACTGGCCTACTTTCAAACACAACTTTACCTTATTAAAAAAGAGAAATGTACAGCACAGTCCATATGTGTCATAGAAAGCGATTTCAAATAGGCCCAAAGTCAATCCTACCTCTGATATTCAGAGCTGTAGACTTTTTCTCTTTTTTCGTCATCTCTTCTGGCTCATTCTGGGTGTTGAATGAATCACCTGCATTCAAAGAAGAAACCTTGTGTTGTGTATAAGTTCTACAAACAAACAAACAAAAAAAAACCAATGGACTCAAAATAAAGTTTTGTTATTTCAAATTCCTACTAGCTTAAGGGAGACCCTTCCTCTGCATACACACAGCTCAGAACAGTACATCTGGCCTTGAAATAGCCTTGTGATACACCTTTGGCCTTCATTCACACATCCTTTCAAGTTAAAACGAAAGGAGGGCAAATGGGAGCCCACCTGCAGCCCCCAAACCCGTAACACCCAAGAGGACAAACAGGCAAAGAGAAAGGGAGAAAAACAAAATTCAGATAGCAACTAATGAGAGGGAGGAGGGGTTGGGGAGTGCTGCCTCTTGCCCAATAATGACTGATTTCAAAGAGAATCAATATTTTATAGAGAGAATGGGGGAAGGGAAGAGAGACTAGGGCTACCCGAGGATCCAGGAGAAAAAAGAAAGGATACAGAATATGTTAATTAAAAAAAAACAAAGCATGCAGAAGAAAAAGAGGGCGTGGGGTGAGAAGAAAGCGAAAGGGACCGGGTGGGAGGGGCAAGGAAGGGCCAAGCGGTCCAGAGGATGCAACCGAAAGGCACCTGCTACGTTTGAGAACACGGTCGCCCCTTTCTCCTGCTTTCTTTCCACCCAGGTCCCCCGAAGGGTTACGGCCGAGTCCGAGCCGGGGGCCGTGGGGGCCGATGCGCGCCGCGGGTCCTCCGGGCCCTGGGGTCCCCCAAAAGCACCGGGAGCGCAGTCCTCCGCCAGCTGCTGACGCTGCTGCAGGCGGCGACCGCGGCCCCGCCTGCAGCAGGAGAACCAGGCGGCGCAGTCCTGGAAGATGAGCAGCCCCACCACGTTGACCAACAGCCCCAGGGCGCCGACGATGAGCACCAGCTCGGGGTCATCGATGCGCTCGGGCCGGGCCAGGCGCAGCACGGCCTCCACGAAGATGGTGAAGCAGAGCGCGGTGAGGAAGACGGCGTTGCTCAGCGCGCCCACCACCTCGGCGCGGGCGTAGCCGTAGGTGGCGTGGAAGCCCCCGGTGGGGCGCCGGGCGATGTGGCCGGCGCTCAGGCCCACGCACAGCGAGATCAAGTCGGAGAGCATGTTGAAGGAGTCGGAGAGCAGCGCGATGGAGTTGCCCAGGTAGCCGGAGACCAGCTCCGCCACGAAGAAGGCGGCAGTGAGCACCAGCATGAAGAGCAGCCGGCACGTCTTGCCCGAGTAGCGGCCCATCTCGCCGCTGGCCGCTGGCACCGGGCGCCGCCCCGGGAAGCGCAGCCCGTCCCGCGCGCAGCCACAGGTGGGGGCGCGGCGCGGATCCGCGAGGACCGGTACCCGCCTCCTGGGCTGTCTCGCCGGCCCGGCCCGGCCGCTTTTTATAACGCGAGGCCGAGCCCAGCCAGTCCCCGCACGTCCAGAGTCTAAAGGATCTGAAGGGCCCGCGCGCCGCCTCCCGCGGCTCCTTTCCCCTCCCTCGCGGCCTGGGCCTGACTTGGCAGGCGGCCACGAGCCGATGTCTGCTTCTGGGACTGGACTGTGCAGAGAGAGGCGCTGCGGAGGAGAGGGGGCGTGTCTGGAGGTCAACCTTCATAGACCCCCTTCCTGAGCAGTGGAGGGATTCACCCAGACACACCTCTTCTCGGGCCCTCAGGGTCGCCAGTGTCCTGCTGACTCACTGATAAGGGCCTTGGCTGCTGTGGGGTGTGTTCGCTGCGGTGGACGTGGACACCTTCGAGTACGTGCCCAGAGGCACCTTGCAGGGCAGATTCCTATTAACCAGGTGCAAAGTTCCGAAGCACAGGCTTGGGGCAACCCTGCCCTTGAGGATGCTTCCTGCTTTTCATTTCGTGATGTGAGCTCATCCCTCACTCAGGCTTCCAGCCTCACTCCCCTAACCCCGGGATAGAGCTATTTAATCCTCCCTTGTTCCTCACAGCCATCATAAAGGGTGCAAGATCATTCCTATTACCCCCTCATGGCACAGGAGCGTCCCCGTTCCCCTTCAGGATCTTCACTGTCAAGGCCTCCTTCCTTGAGTGAATCGCAGGCAGCCCTCGAGAGAGCACAGACCCCACTTCTGCAAGCATGCGCTCCCACCCAGCGCTGAAGGCTGCTCTACTCTGCGATACACACAGGTAAGTCCCTTGGCCACTAAAGAAGCCAGGGCTGACCTCTTCTGTGTACTTGTCTCATTCTCCATTGAAGAGAATATTCTACTCATCCCCGTGTGTCCCTGACAGCATGACCTGATAGTACATGAAGGTTTATTCCGAATAAAGACTTTTTTTTTTTGAGACGGAGACTCTCCCACACTGGAGTGCAGCAGCACGATCTCGGCTCACTGCAACCTCCGCCTCCCAGAATCAAGCAATTCTCATGCCTCAGCCTCCATAGTAGCTGGGAATACAGGCACCCGCCACCACGCCCAGGTAATTTTCGTATTTTTAGTAGAGACAGGGTTTCACTATGTTGGCAAGGCTGGTCTTGAACTCCTTTACCTCAAATGATCCGCCCACCTCAGCCTCCCGAAGTGCTGGGGTTACAAGTGTGAGCCATTGTGCCTGGCCAAGACTCTTCTATTGAAAACAGGCTCTGTTCCAAATAAAAGTTATCCAGAAGGGAACTGCCTCCAGGACTCTGGAAGAGGCTGAGGAAGGGACCCTTGACGAAGGGTGTCTGCTGCTGGTCTCTTCCAGCAGTGGAGGTTTGGGAGGCCTGGCTCCTAGGTTTCATTATATCATTATCTCATCCCACAGAGGATTTGAAGGTGAAGTCTGGTCATCTCTATTCTCCCTCCCCATCCCCAATCCCTGAACTTTAACCATTCCTGAAAAATACACATGTAGTTTTGGCTTGGAAATGAATAAAAATGTTTCATCAGAAAACAAAACAAACAAACAAAAAAACATACACAGGCCAGGCGTGGTGGCTTACACCTGTAATCTCAACACTTTGGAAGATCACGTGAACCCAGGAGTTTGAAATCAGCCTGGGCAACACAGGGAAACCCCATATCTATACCAAAAAAAAAAAAAAAAATTAGCCAGGCGTGTGTGCCTACGGTCCCAGTTATTCAGGTGGCTAAAGTGGGTGGATCGCTTTAGCCCAAGAAGTCAAGGCTGCAGTGAGCCATGATGGTGTCACTGCACTCCAGCCTGGGTGACATAGCAAGGCCCTATCTCAACCCCACCTCCCCCCACCACAGAATCCATGAGCAGAACATCCTAACCTCTAGCCCTGTTCATTGTCCTTAGCCTTGTAAAAGATAACCTTGTCTTTCAGTATCTCCGAGGTCCGTAAAGCATCCTTAATCCACGGGTCTTGCCTTACAACAGATAAGTCTCCAAACTCAGAGGGGTTATTAAACATTCCCACCTCCAGGAAAATATCTGTATACTGAGAACTAGAGAAAATTGATCATTGGAAATATTCTCTACAAATTAATATAAAAGGCCAGGTGTGGTGGCTCACGCCTGTAATCCCAGCACTTTGGGAGGCCAAGGCAGGCGGATCACCTGAGGTCGGGAGTTTGAGTCCAGCCTGGCCAACATAGAGAAACCCCGTCCCTACTTAAAAAAATACAAAATTTGCCGGGCATGGTTGCACATGCCTGTAATCCCAGCTACTCTGGAAGCTGAGGCAGGAGAATCACTTGAACCTGGGAGGTGGAGGTTGCCATGAGCCAAGATCACGCCATTGCACTCTAACCTGGTCAACAAGAGCAAAACTCCATCTCAAAAAAAGTTAATATAAAAATAATTAATAATGTAGAATAAGTAAGAAGATATAGACTACAGTATTTTTCACTATTATAAAATGGGAATAATAATAGTATAGGGAAGATTAAATGAGTTAATATGTGTAAAATGCTTAAAACAGTGCCCGGTACACAGTAAGCACTCAATAAATGTTCTATTATTGTTATCAACAGTATTAGTACTACAGCACATGTGTGATGGAATTACTATTGAACAAAAGATGACACACTCTAATTCACAAAAGAGATTTCTCAGAGTACTGTACCCATTCCAGTTTCTGGCTTAGACTGCCTTCAAACCGTAAAACCTCTGAAACAGTTAACATGACCACAAGCAAAACAGCCAAAATAAGTGAGGGAGGCCTTGTGGAACTAAACTTGACCAACTAAAGCATTCCTTGCTAATTGGATGTCTTTGTCATTCACCACTGAAAGAAAAACCTGAAATCAGCAGAAATGTATCACTGGAGCAGATTGCCCAATTATTTTCCTAAGCAAGGGCAGATAAGCATTGCGTCACTGCCCCAGGAGTGCAGTGGATGGAACCAGAAAGCCAGTGGCTGAGGAAGCAGGAGGAGCTGGAAGTGGTGGAGGCAGCCAGCCTGCGGGCCCCATTCCTGACTTTAAGAAAGAAAGGGTAAGTGTTGCCAGATTGTGTCAACAAAAGGCACTGTAGAAAAATGTTTGTACTAAAACTACGCACACACACACACAGAGTATATATAATCCAAGTTAACTGATAAAAATGTAGGCTGCGTTTTATTTTTATTTTTTTTAAAGACAGAGTCTCACTCTATCACCCAGGCTGGAGCGCAGTGACCCAATCTCAGCTCACCACAACCTCTGCCCCGGGGTTCAAGTGATTCTCCTGCCTCAGCCTCCTGAGTAGCTGGAACTATAGGTGTGCGCCACCACACCTGGCTAATTTTTGCACTTTTAGTAGAGCCAAGGTTTCACCATGTTGACCAGGCTGGTCTTGAACTCCTGGCCTCA
>PVKP010009935.1:0-66371 GCA_004027715.1 Plecturocebus donacophilus | reverse complement strand
GGAGAAAATGCTAAGGGCAGCCAGAGAGAAGGGTCAGGTTACCCACAAAGGGAAGCCCATCAGACTCACAGCAGATCTCTCAGCAGAAACCCTACAAGCCAGAAGAGAGTGGGGGCCAACATTCAACATCCTTAAAGAAAAGAACTTTCAACCTAGAATTTCATATCCAGCCAAACTAAGCTTCATAAGTGAAGGAAAATTAAAATTTTTTGCGAACAAACAAGTATTCTGAGATTACATCACCACCAGGCCTGCTTTATAAGAGCTTCTGAAAGAAGCACTACACATGGACAGGAACAACCAGTATCAGCCATTCCAGAAACATACCAAAAGGTAAAGAGCATCACCATAATGAAGAATCTACATCAACTAATGGGCAAAACAGCCAGCTAGCATTACCAGAAGCTGCAATTTTCGTCTCTGATAAAACAGACATTAAAACAACAAAGAACACAAGAAACAAAGAGGGACATTACATGGCAGTGAAAGGATCAATGCAACAAGAAGAGCTAACGATCTTAAATATATACGCACCCATTACAGGAGCACCCAGATACATAGGGCAAGTTCTTAATGACTTACAAAGAGACTTAGACTCCCACACAATAGTAGTGGGAGGCTTTAACATTACACCGTCAATATTAGACAGATCCACGAGATAGAAAATTAACAAGGATGTCCAGGACTTGAACTCAGACCTGGAACAACTAGACTTAACAAATATTTACAGAACTCTCCTCCCCAAATCCACAAAACATACATTTTTCTCAGTATCGCATTATACCTATTTTAAAAGTGACCACATAATTGGAAGTAAATCACTCCTCAGCAATTGCATAGCATTTCACAGGTTTAAATAAAATATTGGTTGGCTGCTTATTTGTTTTCATCCCCTATTCCTTCCTGTCTCCATTGTTAAGCACAATTATTGGCATAAAAGAGGTTTTTAATACCCATTTTTAGACTGCATTCTAGCCTGCGCAATAAAACAAAAATCCCAATCTCTCCCTCTTTCCCGTCCTCTTTCTTTCTCTCTTTCATTCTTTTTTTTCTTTCTTTTGCTGTTTCTTTTTTTCTTTCCCCTTTTCTCTCTTTTTCTTAAAAGAAAAAAAAGAATAGGTCATTGAATTTTGACTTAAGTAACTGAAGAGAGCACTTTCACTGCTGTGTAGAAGTAGACATGAGACTAGGTGATTAAGAAAGGAATTGATCTAAAGGATGTAAAGTTCATAATATCCCCCTTTTAATTATTTCATTTATTTTTTATTATTTTTAGAGACAGGGTTTAGTGTGTTGCCCAGACTGGCTTTAAACTCCTGAGTGCACGTGATCTTCCTGCCTCAGCCTTCTGAGTAGCTGGGACTGCAGGCATACACCGCTGCACCTGGCTCCCCTTTTTTATTTACAGCAAACTTAATTTTCATTGATACTCTACCTAACATAATGTCAGAGTAGGTCTGTGCCCTCAGATGAGCAAAAGAGTAGGTATCCTAAATATCAAAAGAGATTTTCTTCACACTGTTCCTCTGAGCACAGCATGAGGTTTCAGAGCCCCCAGTATTGCCACCTAATATTTTATTCCTTGATATTTTACCTATATGATACGGAAAGAAGATATAGCTTCAGTAGACAAGAATTAAACTGTATTAGGGTATCTGTGGAGTTGTAATGGTAACTGACTTTTTCCCTGCCAAGTTTCGTATCCTTTTTTTTTTTTTAAGACAAGGTCTGGCTCTGTTGTCCAGGCTGGAGTGCAGTGGCGCAGTGTCTGCTCACTGTGACCTCCACGGGCCAGGCTCAAGCCATCCTCCCTCCTTAGCCTCCTGAATAGCTGAGACTACAGGAGCACACCACCACACTCTGCTAATTTTTATATTTCTTATAGAGAGAGGGTTTCGCCATGTTGCCCAGGCTAGTCTCAAACTTGTGATCTCACGCGATCCATCTGCCTTGGCCTCCCAAAGTGCTAGAATTACAGGCACGAGCCACTGTGCCTAGCTGATGGTGTCTTTTTTTTTTCTAAAGTAAAATGTCAGATGGCCGCGCACAGTGACTCACATCTATAATCCCAGCACTTTGGGATGCCAAGGTGGGTGGATCACTTGAGCTCAGGAGTTTGAGACCAGCCTGACCAACATGGTGAACCCCATCTTTAATAAAAATACAAAAAAAAAAAAAGAGTAGCTTGGTGTGGTGGTGCACGCCTGTAATCCCAGCTACTCAGGAGGTTGAGGCAGGAGAATCTCTTGAACCTGGGAAACAGACCTGAGATTGCACCACTACACTTCAGGTTGGGCGACAGAGTGAGGCTCTATCTTAAAAAAATAATAATAATAAAAGTAAATTAATTAAATAAAATGGCAGAATATGCAAAACTGCTGCACTTATTTCTGTTAATATCCTGAAAATAGTGAAAGTTTGGAGATTTTTAATGCTTCAAGAGTCCAAGCTGGGACATGACTACTAATGATGGAGTTTATTTAATGTACTGATTCCAAGTTTGGTGACCAACAGCAAACTGGTACCTGCAATTAAGCCTGCAGGCATACATTTTCCAGAATAGTAGAATCTGATTCCCATAATGCCAGCCAAGGTCTCAGACATAGTTAGGAAAACCCAAACGTCCCTTGAATCCTGAGAGCTGGTAAGCACCCAGGCCTGTTAAACCCCCAGAGAGGAATAGCACACTACCTGCTTTTGCATAGTCAGTGGTCCCCTCCAGGAGCAACCAGTGCTGCCTAGCCAAAAGCCAAACCGTGCAAAGGTGCTAGTGGACCAGTAACCTGTGGCATTGTTCTCTTTTCACCTTATACAGACAGTAGAATATAGCAGGCCTGCACCTGCACCACTTTCCTGAAAGTCTGTACTGGTCAACAAGATCCCCTTATCCTTTTAATATCTGTAGGACATTTTTAAATTTCTCTTGTTATTTTTTTTTTTAACTTTTTTTAAAGATAGAAGTAAGGGAGGCTGAGGTGGGCAAAATCGCCTGAAGTCAGGAGTTTGAGGCCAGCCTGGCCAACATGGTGAAACCCCATCTCTACTAAATATACAAAAAATTAGTTAGGTGTGGTGTAGTCCCAGCTACACCTGTAGTCCCAGCTACTTGGGAGGCTGAGACAGGAGAATTGCTTAAATCCGGGAGGTGGAGGTTGCAGTTAGCCGAGATCACACCACTGCACTCTAGCCTGGATAACAGAGTGAAACTCTGTCTTAAAAAAAAAAAAAAAGATAGAAACTGGATGTCACTATGTTGCCCAGGCCGGTCTCAAGCTCCTAGCCTCAAGCAATCCTCCCACCTCAGCCTCCCAGAATCTTTCTTTGTTTATTAATTAGTCTTTCCCACTTACTAATTTTGTCTTTTTTAATTTTTTTTTTTTTTTTTTTTGAGACAGAGTCTTGCTTTGTTGCCAGGCACCAGGCTAGAATGCAGTGACATGATCTCAGCTCACTGCAACTTCCACCTCTGGGTTCAAGCAATTCTCCTGCCTCAGCCTCCCAAGTAGCTGGGACTACAGGCAAGCTCCACCATGCCCAGCTAATTTTTGTGTTTTTTAGTAGAGAGGGGGTTTCACCATGTTGGCCGGGATAGTTTTGATCTCTTGATCTCGTGATCCACCTGCCTCGGCCTCCCAAAGTGCTGGGATTACAGGTGTCAGCCACTGCACCCGGCCTTAAAATGTCTTTACCTCCACTTTCTTTGGATAGATTTTACTTTTTCTAACTTCATGAGAGATTTATTTTGATTTTAAAATGTCATTAATTTTAGCCTTCCTCCTTTTCTAATATGTTCTTTTAAGGCTGTCATTTTCCTCTAAATATTGCTTTGGCTGCATCTCACAGTTTTTGATATGTAGTTATTTTCATCATTGTTCTTTTATTTAACAAACACTAAGTGCCTCCTATGTACCAGATAGTGGGCTAGATGCTAAGAGTTCAGAGTAAGCAAAACACAGTACTAGCACTTAATGAGCTCATAGTCTAGTTGCAGAGAGAGATATGTTAATAGATTATTATGTAACCATATAATAAGTGTTATGTTTGAGGTATGTAAATACAAGGGACTGTCACAGAACAAACTCTGCCTCCTGGAATATAGGAAGGCTCCATGAGATGATATTTCATCCATCCATTCATCCATCCATCCATCCTTATAGTCATTTAACAAGCATTTGTTGTATGCCTATTTTATGTAAAGTCTTATGCTAGGTGCTGGAACTATGGCTAGGTCTTGAAGGATGTGAAAAAGGTAGGATAATGAAACAAGGCAGGGGTAGGATTTTAAAGTAGAAGTATCAACCTATTCAAAGGCACAGAGGCACAGGGGCATGGAAATGCATGACGAAGATGCAGTGATAGGGAGTAGCTAGTTACTGAGGACTGTGTGTGATGTGGAAAGGTGTTTAGATTTTTCGGTTTTGGGTTGGAAATGAGAAGCCATGGAACTAAAAGCAAAGAAAATAAGTAAGTTTTTTATTTCAGATGTATTCTGGCAGTTGAATAAGTCTGATGAGTTAAGAGGCTTTTGGACTAGGTTCAAAGCAACCAAGGAGAGTAAATCTGGAGAGACGGAGATAGATTCAAGAGATACCTAGGAGTTGGAATTAGCAGAACGGAAGGATCCTGGGGAGTTTAAAAAAAAACAAAAACAAAAAAGAGGCATAAAGGATCACTTCCAAGTTTCCAGCTTGCGTGACTGGATGAATGGATGGTGGTGCCATTGAGTAGGGTAACGAATACTGAAAGGGGCACAGGCTTTGGCAGAGAAGTTACAAGTTCAGTTTTAGATCAGGCTGAGCTTGCCAAAGAAAGTCTTAACCAAGAGCATCTGGACTAATGAAGCAGGAATAAGCAAAGGAGCATTTCTGGAAGTGGAGAGAGGATCAGTGCCACTGCTAGCCAATATGGTGCTTTTGTACAAGTTATAAAAAAGTACCTCTGCTGGGCAGACCAGTTATAAAAGGGCAACCTTTCTTCACAAGAGACTCAGCCACTTGGCATAGCAGGAAGCCCAGGCTGGATTTCAGCCCATTCACCCCCTTGGCTGGGCATCTGTGTACAGTGCACAACCATATACAAGAGCCTTGGGACTTACTTGGGTTTGGGGATGTGCCTAAGGGCTCAGCCCATTGTTCACCAACAGAAAAAGGAGGCAGGAAACTAGGTTTGGCTGGGGGCTTGGTCAGGGAAGGAATCTAGTAATTGCTGAAGGGTTTGGTGGTCAGGCCTCTTTCTAGTGGATTACGTTGAATCTCTGTCCTCACCTGTGAAAGGGATTGCTATGAGCCCTCCCTATCACCTGAGGGCATTATGAGGACTCAGGGAGACCATGTATATGAAGTGTTTCAGCCACCTCTGTACCCCCAATTTCTAGTACCAGACATGGCACGCAGATTTAACCATTAAATGGTAAAAAGAATGGTTATGGTCAAATGAAGAGGTGTATGATGGTAAACTGTGAAGAATGTATACGTGGTAAGTGTTGTGACTAGTGAGAGAATATGAAGATAGTACAGGCAGGGAGGGACATCTTCAGGGGACCAGTGGTGAGAGATAATGGCAGATAAAGAGGGTGCTGGTCAGAGGTGTCTGCTGTGGCATGGGGGTCTCAGAGCTTGGCCTTTGGAGTATGGCTAAAGAGAGGTGAACTGAGAATTGAAGCACCAAAGGGCAGCAGAGGTGCCTGAGACAAGAAATCTGCTAGGTAATCAGTCCCTTAGCTGATGTTATGGTTTGGGAAGAGTGAGGCAAAAAGAAGAATGTCATCCAGGGAGGAAGAAGTGGCTGTTGGGAAGGATTCTGTCATAGTAGTAGAGATTTGGAAAAAGTGAAGAGGTCTTACGCATGATGATATGGAATCCTAGTGTCAAGAAACAGCAAGATGATGCCATCCTGAAGTCTACTCTCTCTTCTCTTTCCCCAACCCCTTAAGAATGGATGAAGACTGAGTGGGAGAACTGGAGGGTTTCTTGAGGGAACACAGCAGGTGATATGTTCTAAGGGACAGTCCAGGTTTTACTCAGGGCAAAGGATAGCCAGAAGAGATGAGCTCTAGATTGGTGTCCACATAGGTCTCTGAGAGTTTGATAGCTTGCTTGATCAATTGATAAACAAAATACCTGCTCTGGCCCAAATGGATCAGGTAGTTGAGGTCTCAAGGTTTGGTACAGTGACTGAGGAATGTAGGCAGCAAGACAGGTATTCCTAAGCTGAGTGTGGTAGCTCACACCTCTAATCTCAGCACTATGGGAGGCTGAGGCAGATGGATCACCTGAGGTCAGGAGTTTGAGACCAGCCTGGCCAACATGGTGAAACCCCATCTCTACTAAAGATTAAAAAAAATTAGCTGGGCATAATGGTAGGCACCTGTAATCCCTACTCGGAGGCTGAGGCAGGAGAATTGTTTGAACCCAGGAGGCAGAAGCTACAGTGAGCTGAGATTGCACTACTGCACTCCAGCCTGGGTGACAGAGTGACTCTGTCTCAAAAAAAAAAAAAAAAAAAAACAAACAAGTGCCTCTAATCACTTAGGCCACTTAGGTCCCAACTAAAGCAAAAAGGAAAAAAGCATCTTCCTGAGAGACAGACCACGCCAAGCCTGAATTATCCAGGGCAGTAGCCAAGAGAAGCAGAGCAAGGCAGAGCTGGAATCTAGTCCCGCAGACTCACAGACTTAGTAAAGACCCAGGAAGCGCTGGTAACAGAAGTTTGGCACTCTATATTTCATAAGGATCTTTTATACATAGATCTAACTTAATCATAGTGATCCTCTGTGGTGGATATCTGCATTTTAAAGATGACAAAATAGAGGCATAGAAGTTTCTAGAAGAAGCTGGAGTTACTTACCTAAGGGATATGAATTGATTTTTGTGAGTTGTTACCTCTTCAGCTGTCTGTAGCCTTCAGTTGGAGGCAGCTCATGCTGACCCGGTCAGCCTCAATGTAACTGGCTATTCCAGCCTTTAAAGGACATTTGTCCTCTGTTAGAAACTAAGACTCCACCTCAGGTTAGCTTGAAGGTGCTGCAGAGGAATTTATCTGCCTCCCCAGGACCCTGAGACTCAGGTATGGACAGGACCTGGGCTGTAGGCCCTGACCATAGTGTGTGTGTGTGAGTATATGTATGTGTGCACACAGACTGTGTGTGTCTGGGAGGGTAGCAGAATCAATGTGTCCACTCTGGAGGTGCCCACCAAGCACACATATGCACATTTGTGTATGTCTCTGTAGGTGTTCATGGCAAGAAGAATCAAAAAAATGTCTCTTCTTTTTCTTTTCTTTAATTTTTTTGAGACAGGGGCTTCTCTGTCACCTAGGTTGGAGTGCAGTGGTGTGATCTCAGCTCACTGCAGCCTCTGCCTCCGGGGTTCAAGCAGTTCTCCTGCCTCAGCCTCCCAAGTAGCTGGGACTATAGGCATGTGCCACCATGCCTGGATAATTTTTGGTTTTTTGTTTGTTTGTTTTTTAAGATGGACTCTTGCTCTGTCCCCCAGGCTAGAGTGCAGTGGTGCGATCTTGGCTCACTCCAACCTCCACCTCCCAGGTTCAAGCAGTTCTCCTGCCTCAGCCTCTCGGGTAGCTGGGATTACAGGCACGTACCACCATGCCCAACTAAGTTTTGTATTTTTAGTGGAGCGGAGTTTCACCATGTTTGCCAGGATGGTCTCAAACTCCTGACCTCAAATGTTTCTCCTGCCTCGGCCTCCCAAAGTGCTGGGATTATAGGCGCGAGCCGCTATGCCAGGCCAATTTTTGTATTTTGGGTAAAGAAGGGCTTTTATCGTGTTGCCCAGGCTGGTCTGAAACTCCTGAGCTCAAGTGATTCACCTGCCTTGGCCTCCCAAAGTGCTGGAATTACAGGCGTGAGCCACTGTGCCCAGCCATGTTTCTTATTTCTCCCAACTCTTCCATTTATTCTTATTTTCATGTTTTCCCTATCATTTCTTTTTTTCTCTCCTTTCCTTGTGAATTTAGATGGCATTGTGATTAAGTCCTCTGGCACAGGACTTGTCACTTAGCTTTGTCATGTCAGGGGATAGGGTCCCTTTGTGGCTGAGACTTTGCAACTTCAGTCAGTTGCTGAATAATCCAAAGTACTTCTGCTGACGGTGGCCTGGGGATGGGGGAGTGAGGGGCAGAATTTGATGTAGCCTCACCTGACACTGAGCCTCCCATCAGCCGCCTGTGTCTGGCACCATCATGGTGGGTGGGACCAGAGGGTACATGTGAGCACAGACAAAAGTTTGTGGGGGGGTGAAGGTAGAGCTTGGTCAGGGGAAGCTGAAGAAAGTCGTACATCAGGAGCAGCCCAAGAGTTAGCCTTTCTGTCCCCTCTCTACAGCAACAGGTGACAAGAAGGAAGGCTGGTCGTGGGAGTCCTACCTAGAGGAGCAGAAGGCCATTACTGCCCCAGTCAGCCTCTTCCAGGACGTGAGTTGGACAATTTCCACCTAGGAAGAGCTTGCCTTCCCAGTCCAGGGACACACCACCAAACTCAGGCCTTCTGGTGTTTTCTGTGTCAGGCATGCCTCAGTGGACTGGCAGAATGGAAGGGAGAGAGTGTTTAGGGGCCTAGAGTGGAAAAGGGCCCACCATAAGGGGCTGGCAGGGTAGGAAGAAATAGAGAGGTGGACGCTAGGCTCACCCATCACTGGGCCTGCAGACTTTTGAATTCTGGTGACTTCTACTCAATTCAGCATTGATCTTTCCATGACTTTGGTGAGAGGGAGCCCTTGAGTCCAGCCCTGACTCACCCACATTTTTTCAAGGGACCTGGGAGATATTCTCTCTCTCTCTAGATCCCTGCAGTAATGATCCCCAAATAAGTTGCCCCTTTGGAAATACCAGGCGGGTGGGGCCTAAAGGCAGCTCCTTCACCCCAAGCCCACTAGGCAAGGATAAGGCTGGATGGAAGCTGGGTCCTCTCCACTCTGTGCGTTGACAGTCCCAGGCAGTCACTGACAACAAGAATGGCTTCAAACTGGGCATGAAGTTGGAAGGCATTGATCCTCAACACCCGTCCATGTACTTCATCCTCACTGTGGCTGAGGTGAGCTGGGGCTTGTACCACCTTTCTGATGATGTCTCTCAGTGTAGACTGATGGATCTTTCTGGAGACATAGAAGGAAACACCTCCCTCCCCTCAGAGCACACATAATCTAGTAGGGGATTAAGTTGGAACACACAGAAAGCTTAAGAGAACAAAAACCAGATGGAGTGTCATGGGACAATCCTGTTACTGGATGAATGTATACTGTCCACACAGGGAGCCTGAGGAGATCCCGAGAGCCAGGGATATTGGCATGAGTCAAACAAGGTCCTTGTCCTCTAGAAGCTCACCGTTGTCTGGGGAATCAGCCAGATAAACATATCAGCGACATGCCACAGGGTGGCAACAGACTTGAGCTGGGAGGCACAGCTGGGTCAGTTATGTCTGAGGAGCAGGAAAAGCATAGAGGAAGGGCCTCCTTTGCAGAGTCTTGAGAGATAAGCTGTGAATAAGGAGGGAGTTCCAGGCAGAAGGAGCAAAGTGGGCAAAAGCCTTGGGGCGTGGAACAGACTGCCACCTTCAAGGAATTGCATTAGCTCAGCAAGACTGGAAGCAGAGTGTGAGTGGGGAGCAGTGAGAGAAGGTAGCAGAGGGAAGGGTCATCAGGAGCCCTCAGCAGTCCTGAGTCTTGGTGGCTGCCCTCGAATTTCTGTCCAGGACTCAAAAGGGCAGGAGACTGTCATAAGATCCACCTCTCTTGCACCCAGGGCTCATGAGTACCTGACTGTCCTCACTGCAGAATGGGACAGCATGGGTCAGAGTACAGGATGGGGTATACCTGGGAGCAAAGAAAGGTGAGGTTGGGGAACCTGCTAGCATTAGAGCCCCTGAGACTGCCAGGCTGGGCCAAGAGAGGTAAGGGAGATGGGGAATGGGGCATCTCCTGGCATTGGAGTCCCTGATTCCCCTCATGGGGCCAGGTATGTGGCTATCGCCTACGTCTGCACTTTGATGGGTATTCTGAGTGCCATGACTTCTGGGTCAATGCCAACTCCCCTGACATTCACCCTGCTGGCTGGTTCGAGAAGACAGGGCACAAGCTGCAGCCTCCCAAAGGTAAGGCCTAGCTGGGTTGGTCGCAGTGAGGCAGCAAGTCCTCAGACCCTTCGCTTCTTCCCCTTGGGTCCCCCAGCTTCCAGCTCTTGTGTTTTCTGACCCTGTACCCTGTTCCAAAGCCAGCCTCTCTTCATCACATCCTGATATGACTCTGCCCTGGGGCCAGGTTGACCAGAAAGAAACCCTGGGACTTCCGCTTTGCCCTTGCCCTTTGAGTGTCTACCAAAGTCATGCCCTGCTTCAGTATGGAGGGATCCCTGGGCAGGTTCTTGAGGGTTGGGAGGGGTCCTCAGGCATGCCTGATTCTGCTGCTTCAGTGTGGGGTGCCCTCACCATGGCCCAGCCTCTGCACGGTGCTCTGTTCATCCCCCCGAGGGGCCTAGGTTACAAGGAGGAGGAGTTCAGCTGGAGCCAGTACCTGCGCAGCACAAGAGCTCAGGCTGCCCCCAAGCACCTGTTTGTGAGCCAGAGCCACGTGAGTGCCCCTGAGTGAGAGTGGACATCACCCCTATGTGCCAGAGTCACTGCAGCTGGCCCAGGGTATCTGACTAGTCGGAAGGGAGCTCATCTACTGGTTCTCTCAGCTTTGCTCTGATCTCTCATATCAGATGGAAGGAGCACAGCTGGGCAGGGTCTAGGGCCAAAGGTGGGAAGCTGGTTATATGTTTTTCTGACTTCCCTCCCTCCTCTACTGCAAATATCCTATCCTCAACCTCCCCTTGCAGCCCCTGGCCCACTACTGTCGTCTGAGCACTGAGATGTCATTGCTCATATATTCTTGCTTTTTGGTTTGCTCTGCAGTTCTTTGGTGTAAGGTCAATGCCTCTATTCTGGGAGCTTTTTCTTTTCCTTTTGCCCAACATTGAGACTCTTCCATTCATTTCCAACAATTCACCCCTGTCCTTCCCTGTGTTCATGACAGCTGGCAGCTTATCCACCAGTTTAAGTATCTCACATAATCCCAAGCAAAAGGCCTAAGAGATACAGGGAACCCCAATTAAAAATACCATACTGGCCAGGTGTGGTGGCTCACACCTGTAATTCCAGCACTTTGGGAGGCTGAGGCGGGAGAATCACTTGAGCTCAGGAGTTTGAGGCCAGCATAGGCAACAGTGAGACCTCATCTCTACAAAAAATGTCATTAAATTAGCTGGGCATGGTGGCACATGCCTGTAGTCCTAGCTACTACAGTAGCTAGCTGAGGTGGGAGGATTGTTTGAGCCCAGGAATTCGAGGCTACAGCAAGCTATGATTGCATCACTCCACTCCAACCTGGGTGACAGAGTGAGACCCTGTGTCTAAAAAAACAAAATTAACCATATTGAATGTCTAGAGTCCCCATAGGCCTGGGATTCCATGCTCTTTAGGCAGGGACAGTTACTCCCCTACCCTATTCCAGCCCCAGAGTTCATACTTTCAAGTTCCCACGTGACAGGTGGGGTCCCACCTGCTGTTGTGACAACGAATGCTGACTTTTAATTCAAACTGTTTAAATACTGCTCCTGCCATTGACTAGCATTGCGTTCTGGGCCAAGTTATTTAACATCTTAAATGGGAATAGCGTTGTTGTAAAGATCCAGGGAGGTGATATCTTTTGAAGCTTATGCCTGGTACATGGCAGGTACTAAACTACTGGTTCCCTGCCTGCCTCCATGCCATAGATGTCAGCTGTTTCTTCCTGGCCACCCCACTCTTGCCACAACTGCCTCAGGACAAGCTGGGTGAGGCTTGTCCGAATACAGAAGACGTGTACTTGGTTTGCCAGGTTCTTAGGGTAAATGCATAGCCTCCTTCTGGGCATGTACCTTCTGGCACAAACCAGACCTGCTCTGAGTGCACCTTGGAGGCCAGAGGTTCCTGAGTGCCTCAGAGCTCAGGTTATGATTAGTCCTGGAGGGCCCTCTTTCCCAGCTTATTTCTCCTTCCTTCCTCACTGCCCACACCCCAGGCTGTCCTAGAGAACCTACTCCATTGTTTGTCAGTAGGCTCTGGGCTTGTACTAACCAGCTTGGCTCTGGCCGTGGCAGCCCCTCTTTTTCCCCTAGAGTCCCCCGCCCCTGGGCTTCCAGGTGGGCATGAAGCTGGAGGCTGTTGACCGCATGAACCCGTCCCTTGTCTGCGTGGCCAGTGTGACCGACGTGGTGGACAGCCGCTTCCTGGTGCACTTCGACAACTGGGATGATACTTACGACTACTGGTAGTGGGAGGGCCCAGACTTGGCCTGGGCGGGTGAGGGGATGGCAGGGGGCAACTGCCTTCATATTTCAGGCACCATGTGGCACCACTCAGTCCAGTTCTGACATTCAGATCTTCCTCAGGGTGGAGGATAATTGAATTGAGCTTTATCATAAGAAATACAGCTCTATCATAAGAAATACAGCTCAATATTAAATGTATCATCTAAAAATACCACGATTAAGATGAGCAAACCCCTATGAGTTATGATTTTCCCTTAGATAGTACGGTGATAGAGTTTATAACTCATCTTGCGATTTTCTAGCTTTGTCATTGCCATCTATCTCCCTCTCACTAAGAAGTAGATGAGAGTGGGCCCTGAGCCATGCTGTCAGAGGATGGCAGGCTCAGGGCCTCAAGTTTCTGTTGGGACAGTGACATGTTCTTGGATTTCAGGTGTGATCCCAGCAGCCCCTACATCCACCCAGTGGGCTGGTGCCAGAAGCAAGGAAAGCCCCTCACCCCTCCACAAGGTGACCCTGCCGCCTGAGCAAGCCATCTTTCCTAAGCCTGGCTCTATTTCCCTCTCCCTTGACCCCTTACCAGTAGTGCCTCAGTAGCTGCCTCTCTATGGTCAGGGTGAGAGAACAGACATGTCCTGAAGCCTCAGCTTCTTGGCCTGGGAGTTGAGAACTCTTTGATTTTAGGAGAGTCCTGTCAAACCCTGACTCCATTTGAGTTTAGGGGAAGAAAGGTACATGAGCATCTCAGCAAGGGAGCAGAGAGTCAGAAGTAAAGAAAATGAGTCCTTCCTCCTGGGAATATTGCATTGGCCCAAATACAGTAGAGATTCAAATGGGGCTGGATGGGAGCAATAGACCGAGAGTGACAGGTGTCAGGGTTCCCAGTCAGCCCTGTGAACTATTAGGGTGGTGCTGTGCTTTGTTCTACTAGCACACATTTGCCTCAGGAGTCCAATGCAAGGAGCTGGCTGTGATGATGGTGGGGGAGATTCTGCTCCAAGGGCCTCTGTCCCTTCCACGTTCCTGGTCCTGCTTGGGGGCAGAGGGCTTCCCCAGTATATCTGGGTGGCTAGACATTGCTCTCATCCTCTCCTATAGACTACCCAGACCCTGATAACTTCTGTTGGGAGAAATATCTGGAAGAAACTGGGGCCTCTGCTGTGCCCGCTTGGGCGTTCAAGGTGGTGAGTCAGTGCTCCTTGCCCCCAGAGCTGAGCTCAAGAAGACATGGAGCACTCAGCTAGCCAGGCTGGGGCCCTAGCTTTCTCCTTTGGGCAGGCCCCAGTTTCCCCAAGCACAGTGTTTGGGCTCCCCTTATGGGGCCTCAGCTCTGCTGATCCAGGCCTTGGCCTGAAGGCAGCTGTCCCCTCTACAGAGACCCCCTCACAGCTTCCTGGTCAACATGAAGCTGGAGGCTGTGGACCGCAGGAACCCAGCCCTGATTCGCGTGGCCAGCGTGGAAGATGTGGAGGACCATCGGATAAAGGTGGCTCTGGGACCCTAGGACTGGGAAATGGGCAGGCCAATTGGGCAGGAATTCTGTAGACTGCTTAGAGGTCAAGGGCATCATGGCACAAGACAGATGAAGCCAAAGATCTTGGATCTCATTCTTGCCTCATCTGTAGCTTATTTTTATGGACTTGGACAAGTCATTTTCCCTCTCTAAGCCTTAATCATCTGTAAAATGAGCCTAATAATCCTTGTCCCACCCAAGGATTGCCAGTGAGAGATGCCAGCAACTTAATGAGTGAAGCCCTTGGGAAATGTGGTGACCGAGACTGATTATTGCAGGGTTGGCCCCCTGGTTCTTCCAGTCCAGGATCTTGCTTCTGACAGGTCCCAGGGGTGGGGAGAGCCTCCTAGAGCTGAGCTTGGCTCCATGAGAAATGCCTGACTTCCAAGGGCCTTTCCTTCCCAGATCCACTTTGACGGCTGGAGTCATGGCTATGATTTCTGGATCGACGCTGACCACCCAGACATCCACCCTGCTGGCTGGTGCTCTAAGACAGGACATCCTCTGCAGCCTCCTCTCCGTGTGTAACCCTAAGGCACTCTGATCTTTTCTTTTCCCTCTAGGTTCTGATAGTCCTGTAGTTTACCTAGGGAGCTCTGACCCCCCATGCCCAGGTATGACACAGAGGGACCTAATGCCTACCATGAGTTCCAGGATCCCCCAACCACCCCACCCAGGACTATCTGCTACACTAAGTGGTGCTTCTGGCTACCCCAGTTGTTGGCGTTTGGGGTGTCAAGGTGCCAAGGGGCAAGCTCACTTGGTTGCATGTGCTTCAGAGGTGGTTAGGCACCCAGAGATTTCTCAGTATCTAGCAGAACCACAGTGAGCATGCACTGTGTTTGCTAAGGAAATGCTGGCTTCCTAAAGCAAATTTTGATTGTCCAGACAGAGGTTAGAGTTCAGGTTACTGGGCTGCTCAGCCCCATTTTCACCCTTAGGATTCCCCTTTATTTCCTTGCTGCCACCATGTTTGTCTTACATGGGGTGTTGATCTTCTTGAATGTTCTCCAAACATGGGCAGAGCCTTAAAAAAGTTACCAAAGTCTTGGGGATGAAAACAAGAAAAAGAACTGAGAGTAACATGAATCTGCCTGATGTGGTTTCTAAGGTACGGCTATACCCAACCAGCTCTGAATGTCTCTTCTCTCCAGGGGTTCCCTCAGAGACTGAGGGCATGGCCTGCAGGTTTCAACAAAGTATGAACATATGAGAGCCAAGCCTTCTTTCCCCAGAGAGGGGCAGCTATCTAGTAGCAGAGAATGGTGTCACAGCTGACACAGGACCCTCGTCCCTGGGGAGCGAGTTTCTAGTGTTGATCTCCCTAGTGGAAACTGCTCCTTCCCTACCCTGCACTCCCCACCCCCAGGACTCCACAAGGACCCTCTCCTTTCTGCTCTTTTAGGACCCAGAGAGCCCAGCTCTGCCTCCCCTGGAGGCTGTCCCCCTCTCAGCTATAGGAGCCTGCCCCACACTAGGACCTCCAAATACAGCTTTCACCACCGGTGAGTGAAGGCTTCTGCTGAGAGACCCTCCTCATTGTTTTGCACCTACTGCATGCAGCTGACTGGGGTCCACCAAGACACTCTTCACATGGGGCCAGGGTTGGGGAGGGCTCAGTGGGACCAGTGAATTAAACCCAACTTAAGCCTTCTTCTTCTCCAGGAAGTGCCCCACTCCTGGTTGTGATGGCTCTGGCCATGTCACAGGCAAGTTCACAGCTCACCATTGCCTCTCAGGCTGCCCGCTGGCTGAGAGGAACCAGAGCCGGCTGAAAGCAGAGCTATCTGACTCGGAGGCCTCAGCCCGCAAGAAGAACCTCGCAGGCTTCTCCCCAAGGAAGAAGCCTCGCCATCACGGTCGGTACGGAGGCCAGGGACTCAGGGTCCAGGCCTCCTGGGGGTTTGGGCTGGGCCAGGCACTGATTCCCTGCCACAGACCTGGTCCCTCTCTCTCCAGAATTGGACGCCCTCCAAAGTATCGGAAGATTCCGCAGGAAGATTTCCAGAGTAAGTCTAGTTATCTGCTCCTATGTCCTCCTCTGCAGACTGTTCACAGCGGGTGCTCTGTCACTGGTGGGATGAGACACCAGGATTTCCCAGAGTCGGAGAAGCGAGAAGGAGGGCTGTGCCTCTTCATTTGAGATACTGAGAGCACAGAGCAGTGGCAGGAGCACTGGAGGGACCTTGAGTGACCTTGGGTTCCAGTTGGGTTCCAGTCTCTTGTCCCCCATGGTCTTGCTGTGAGTCTGTGGGGAGGGCACAGAGCCTCTCGGGGCCTTTGGTTCTCACTGTGAGGCAGGATAATGCCCCTGCTCTTCTCTGATTCTAGGCTTCCTGGGAAGGAGGCCATGGCTATCACTTTACTTGTGTGACCTTAAGCAAGTCACTTAACATCTTTGAACCTCAGTTTCCTCACTTGAAAACCTGTCTTTCTTTTGTCAATACCTGAAATAACAGTGGTTACTACCACTACTTACTGAGCACCTACTATGGGCCAGGCACTGTGCTAGATGCTTTACACATACTGTGTCTAACTCTCACAAGAGTTCTCTAATATGTATATTGTTCTTTCTTTCTGTGAGAAGAGAAATGTGAAGCTCAGAGGGTGAAGTTACTTGCTCAAGGTCATTCATCTTGTAAGGGGCAGAGCTGGCATTCCAACTCAGATCGGACCTGACTCCACCTGCTGCGTGCTGCTGGTATAAGAGACATGAAGCACCTAACCCAAATGTCAGTTCACTTTGTACTCCCTTGCATTAGTGTGCTTGCTACCATAACAAAATACCATTGACTGGGTGGCTCAAACAATAGAAATTTATTTTTCACAGTTCTGGAGGCCAGAAGTCCAAGATCAAGGTGTTGGTAGGCCTGATTTCTTCTGAGGTCTCCCAACTTGGCTGGCAGATGGCTGCCTTCTTGCTGTGTTCTCACGTGGTCTTTCTTCTGTGCACGAGCATTCCTGGTGTCTCATGGTGTGTCCAAGTGTCTCTTCTTATAAGAATACCAACACAATTGGATTAGGGCCCATCCTAATGACCTCATTTTAACTTAATCACTCTTTAAAGGCCCTTTCTCCAAATGCAGTTCCATTCTGAGGCACTGGGGGTTAGGGCTTCAGCATATGAATTTTGCAGGGACACATTTCAGCCCATCACATGCTTCAAGGGGTGGACTATAGTGACTGAGCCCTCCCCTGGGTGGTGAATTCATCTTACATCTTCAGCCACTAGTATAGGGCCTGATATACAGCAGGGATACCACAGTTGAATGGAATGCATGTCGGGTTTTTTTTGTTGTTTTTTTTTTGAGATGGAGTCTCGCTCTGTTGCCCAGGCTACAGTGCAATGGCACAATCTCAGCTCACTGCAACTTCCGCCTCCTGGGTTCAAGTGATTCTCCTGCCTCAGCCTCCTGAGTAGCTGGGATTACAGGCATGCACCACCACGCCCGGCTAATATTTGTATTTTTAGTAGAGACAGGGTTTCACCATGTTGGTCAGAATGGTCTCGAACTCCTGACCTTGTGATCCACCTGCCTCGGCCTCCAAAAGTTCTGGGATTACAGGCGTGAGCCACCATGCCTGGCCTTCATGTCGTTTTAAGGCTAAAAGAGACCTTGAGAAATCACCTGGTTTAATGTGCCTTTGGCAAGACCCAAGCTTTTCCAGTTCTTTAAGAACAGTCTGTATAACCTGGGAAGTAAGTAAAATAGTGATGAAAAGCATAGCCCTAAAGTCAGACTACCTGTTACAGGCTGAGCGATCTTGGGCAGGTGGCACTGCTTCTCTGAGCCTCATCTTCCTTATCTGTAAAATGCTGATGATAATTGTACCCACCTTTGATTTGGTGAGAGGCTTAACTGAGACGCTCCATATGAGGTGCTTAGCAGAGCTCCCTGCCGGTATTATTAGTCTGAGTTTCTTGCCTCACTCCCTCTTGCTGTCATCTCATACTGTTTCCTCTTTGTAGGAACAGAATCAATTTCTTAAGCCTCAGGCCTGAGTGATGAGGGTCTTGGCCAGCGCCTAGACCCTCAGAGTAAAGACTCCTGTGGATCAAACTGCAGTGGGCATCTCTTGTACCCATCTATGGTACCCATAGTCAGGTCCACTACAGGACCAAGTTCTGACCGCCAGAGGGCACTTGCCTACTGTGCATCCCGGAATTCGGCTGTAGAATTCTCAGGAAGCTGACATCTTTCCAGAGACTGACTGTGGCCCAGAGCAGGCAGTGAAGGACTCACCCAGAGCCTTGAGGCACTTGAAGGATAGAGCAGGAGCCATTGCACAGGTCTTCCTTCTGCAGGGCCCTGCTGCTCTTCCAGCTGACCTCTCACCCAGAAGAGCCACTGGTCTCTTGGTGTTGTTCCAGAGGCAACTTTTTACACACTGGTGGGTAGACTTCCTTAGTGTAGGCTCTGGGGTTTGCTGGTGAACAGTTCCCTAGGAAGGGCTGCCTGGAGAGGACAGGGCTTGGCTGGGCTTAGTTTTTAGGCCTCGGAGTATCAGCTACTTGAAGGAACCAAGGAGCCCCGTCTAAGGAGCCATGTCTGACCTGCAGCTGGATGGTTTGCAGTTATATAAGACACTGTTATATAAGTTATATAAGTTATATAAGACTCCTGGCCTGTGCTCTTCCCTGTGTCCTGGGGAAAAAAAATAAGGAGAGAAGCTTCCTACAAACTTGGTGTTGTCTCCCAAACCCCATCCCAGGGTATGAAGGGGACCAGATGCAGGGTTTCAGGGAGGAAGTGCCTGGGTAGACCAGAGATCAAACCTGTGGCCAGGTAGATGAGGTACCAGAGGGTAGTTCTCATTGGAGATGCTGGGTGTGCCCCAGACGGTCCATGAGAGGAGCTGGCTGAGCAGGGAAATGGGGCTATCTGGGCTATGGGCAGTTATTAGGGTTTTGCTGATGAACAGAGAGGGCAGCAGCGGCACAGGAAGAAGTGTGGTTGGTAGGGCTAGGGATGGAATCCCAGAGGCTCTGTGAGTGAATGAATGGGGGTGGAAGAGCCAGGCTGAAAGGCTGACAGTAGGGGAGAGAGGCCAGGACAATCTGTGACCAACAGGGAGGGTCTTTGATAAGAGGGCACTGGAGGTGCTGCACTGATGAACATCTGGAATTAACACCAGCAGAATAAAGAGCCAATGCTCCTGGACCATGGGCAGAGGCTGGGAAAACCCCTTGGGAAAGTGGCCACATCGCACAAGGCCAGCCAAGGCTAGTAGCAGTGAGTGGGGTCAGGTTTGTCAAAGCAGCCAGAGGGGGATGAAGTCCAAGTTGGCGAGTGCCAGGGCCCATCAAGGAGGAAGCCAAGTTGAGCACCATTGGTCATCAGCTCAGTACAGCTGCTTGAGGCAAGAGGTTGGGGCCAGTGATCCCAGAGGCAGACCAGGAAGCAAAGAAACCCACAGGCAACGTGGAGCTGGGGAGTGGGTCAGGGATCACCCCTAGTGCTGGCATAGGCAGTAGTGCAAACCGGGCTGGTAGAGGAGGAGGAGGAACTGGAGCTTGAGGCCATGGCAGTGGCCAGAGGGGTGGTCTTCAGTCTGGTCAGGGAGACTGGGATTCTGTCGCAGAATCACCCTGGCTCTGAGAAAGTTGATTGTGGCCCAAAAGGACTCATGAAAAGAATAAACAGAATGAATTTCTGACATCGAGGCTGAGTGTGTTTGGATGTTAAGGACACTTTTGATGCATGGCATCTAGAAAACAATGTCTTTAGAGATGCTGCAGCAGCTCTAAAAGAGTGTCCTTACAGGGCCCAGGGTGGCACAGCCTCAGAGAGATGGGGTGAGGGTCATTCCAAATAGCTGACCTAAGAGTCTCTAAAATGAGAGGCCCACTTGATCATCAGGAGTGAGCACTGGATGAGGAGTCAGGAGATACGGCTCACCCTCTTGACTCTACAGGCTGTCAGATGGGGCCTGGGGTCCTGTCTGCTCTGCCAGCCAGTCTCCCAGGTGGCTTGGGTATGCATAGGCTTTGGGAACAGTTTAGACCTCAGCGTTGACCTGCCAGCCTCTGCCTCTGCTTTCCAGCACTCACGCCTGATGTTGTGCACCAGTCCCTCTTCATGTCAGCCCTGTCAGCCCACCCTGACCGCTCACTCTCGGTGTGCTGGGAGCAGCACTGCAAGCTTCTGCCGGGAGTAGCAGGCATCTCGGCCTCGACAGTTGCCAAGTGGACCATCGATGAGGTGAGGAGCGAGGGCCCTTCTTTATCCTTCTCTTCCCCTCCTCCTCCCTCTTACCATACCCTGGTGAGAAGGCCCAGGAAAGGCCCAGGTCAGGTAGAACCTGGCACCATTCCTGACACAACCTCCTGCTCATCTGTCCTGTGCACAGTCCCTTCTAGCTGCCAGTGGGGGCTGACTGAAACACTTCCTGATAGGCCCATTGTGGCAGAGGGGGAGGGGGCTGTGCTGCTAGTTCAGCCAGAAATCCAGCAGGAGAGGCAGGCTTCAGTCCCAGGCCTCAGAAGCAAGGAGCCCAGCTTGTCCATCTGCCAGCATAGAAACACTAGGATCCTTTTAGGCTGGTGGGAAAAAGCAGCATTGGCACAGCTCAGAGCACCTAGGCCATGGAGGCCAGCCCTCCCTTCATGCCCAAGCTCTGCCCCTGGTCAACATGTCATCTTTGGTTTCCAAGGTCTTCGGCTTTGTTCAGACCCTGACAGGTTGTGAGGACCAAGCACGTCTCTTCAAAGACGAGGTAAGGTACAAGTGCAGAGTGGGAGACAGCCGGGGTCACTGTGTCCTTAAGATGGCAGGAAGCAGGTGCCTTCCCCAGCGCCGCCTCAGCTAGAGAGGGATCCCTGTTGCCCCACTGGGCAGGAATAGTCAGAGTGACCCATGTCTCTGGGAAGAATATAGTCTGGACTGTGGCCCAGCTTGGGGACCTTGTGTGCTCAGATCTTCAGGAAGGAAACGGCATCCTGGAGACAGGAGTCCATTCACTCCTCTGCTCTCTACCCACTCATTTGCTTGCCAAACTTAGCTTCACCAGTGATAGTAAATTAAAGTGTACTTTTTTTCCATTAATACAATATACCTGATAATTAAAGTATATTTTGAATGACACAGGTATTGTGATTTACTGCAAGGATCCTAACACACACTTAAAATCAAGACCCAAGGAGTAGTGAGTTGTAGATAAAAAAAGAATGTCAGCTTTGGAGACAGCCTGGTGTTAAATCCCAGTTCTGCCAATTTGAGCTGTTTACTATCTCTGAGCCTGTATCTTCTTGTCTGTAAAACAGAGATAAAGTGGGTATAATGAGGTCTACCTTGCAGAGCCATTGTGAGAGTTCGAAATGATGAATGAGTCATACCAGAATGTCTAGTATAATTACAGCCATGCATTGCTTAACGATGGGGAGGATACATTCTTAGAAATGTGTCGCTAGGCAATTTTGTCATTGTGTAAACATTATAGAGTGAACTTACACAAACCTGGATATTATATGTATTTTTATTTGTATGTATATTTTCACACAAAAAATGTCCCAGCATTATTACTGAATATCAGTCATTTCCCCTTCTTGATCTGCAATGCTAATATCAAGGGCCATGTATGAGGTTTCTGTATATATTCCATTATAATCTTATGGGACCATGGTTGTAAATGTGGAATCATTGACAGAAATGTCTTTATGTGGCATATGGCTGTATATCACTAGTTTATAATATAGCAATATTATGGAGGAAAACATAGATCCAATCACTTTGCCTATACAAAATGACTGATACAGTGGGGGTACAATAAACACCAGTTCTGACTTTTAATACATACTTGCCCTTAAGTAAAGAACTTTGTCGGCTGGGTGTGGTAGCTCACACCTGTAAGCCCAGTACTTTGGGAGGCCAAGGCCGGCAGATCACCTGAGGTCAGGAGTTCAAGGCCAGCCTGGCCAACATGGTGAAACTTTATCTCTACTAAAAACACAAAATTAGCTGGGTGTGGTGGTGTGTGCTTGTAGTCCCAGCTATTCAGGAGGCTGAGGTAGGAGAATCGCTTGAACCCCGGAGGCAGAGGTTGCAGTGAGCTGAGATTGTGCCACTGTACTCCAGCCTGGGTGACAGAGCGAGACTTCATCTCAAAAAAAAAAAAAGAACAGTTTTCTCATGACTTTTCATTTGTAGAATTTGAAACTGGAAGGGACCTTTGAGTTTGTTTAGGGTTTCTCTCCTTCCAAAGAATACAAACATCCCTCCCATGCATCCCCTTTGCCCAGGAAAGTGTGGTCTCAGTTGCCCATGGCTGCCCACTCCAGGCCAGGTTCTTGTAAGAAAGTAGTTGGCTCCTCTTTCCCTGGAAGAGTGTCTGTATCCAGGCCCAGCACAGCCAGTTTTCTTCTTTGAGCTGTGTGTGGTGGAGCTCCCAAACTCCTCCCGTTCTGGGTACTTTCCTTGTCCTCTGGGTTGGGGATCTTGTCTTCAGGTGCATGTCCAGAGCTGAACTCCCGGTTTTTAATGGCCTCTGGCCGACATGGAACATGCTGGGGTGCTGATTCCCCTAGATGTGTTTTAATTGAGATTAAATGTCTATAGAGAGATAGGCACACATCTTAAAAGTACAATTCACAGGTTTTATGACATGTCTGCCCTTGAACCCAAAACTTCAATCAAGATGTAGACATTTCCTCTAGTGTTAAGAAGTCATACAAAAAAAAAATTAAAAAGAAAAAAAGATACAGATATTTCCATCATACCAGAAAATTCTTTCTCAGCCCCATTTAGTCAGTCCACACCCTAAAAGACAACCACTCTTCAAATTTCTAGCACCATAGATTAGTTTTGCCTATTCTTGAACTTATATAAATGTAATCATACAGCATATACTCTTCTGGGTCTGTCTCTGCTCAATGTCATGTTGTTGAGGCTTCTCTGTGTTGTTATCTGTACCTTTAGTTTGTCTAATGCTGACTGGTGCTCCATTTTATGCATACACCACAATTTGTTGTTAACAGACATAAGGGTTATTTTCCCTTCCCCTAGATTTGAACTCTATTTTTTTGTTAGCAAAACTTAAGTTTGCCTTAGCTTTACTATAGCCACATCATACTAGTTCAGGGTTCATAAAAGCCCCCAGGTGCTTTTCATGTCAACTATAGTTGAACCAAGTTTTCCAGTGAGTACTTGTATGACAGAGCTTTTTTTTTTTTTAATTAACATAACGTAAAACTTTACAGCTACCTATTAAATGTTACCTGGTTGGTTTCATAGCCTTGTTGTTTTAAATCTTGACTTTGTCATCTGTGATGTTAATAAGGCTTTCCAACCGCATACAACTTGCACATTTGCTGACTAAGCCTTCTGTGTCTTTGTCCAAGTCTTCACATGTTTTATGAGACAGCAGAATCATGTGGCACCCTGTTTGAGATCTTTTTATCAGTTGACCACAGGTCATAAATCAGCATTCTTTGAATGTAGTTGTTCAGCCAGCTGCAGAGCCACTCAAGCCTTTATCCTCTAGCCTATTCTTGGCTTTGCATTTTCCTCTTCTTGAGACAAGGGCTGTGCTTCCCGGGAACGTCTGCTGTGTCTGTTGTTCAACATGGTCTGTGATATAGGAAACTAGTAGCCAAAGGGGAGAAGGTGTACTGGTAGACTGCCAGCATCACCTAGTGTCTTGGAGTGGAAAAGGACCTCTGTGGGGGTTGAGGATCACCATCTCCAGGATCTGGCCCATGTGATCAGTTTCTCCAGGTAGGACGATGCTTCAGCAGTGGGCTCTCTCTGGCTTAACTGATGATTGGGCATTCAGGGATGCCAATCAAGATGCTCTCCATCTGGGACACAGACCAGCCAGTAGAGGGTTGCTTCATGAGCAAGGAATTAAAGCAAAGTGCATAGATGGTCTTATGGTTGCTCTGTACTGATGGCCCTAAGAGTAGTCTGTCCAAAATATCTTACCAATAAGTGCAGAGTAGTTAAAAATAAAATGAAAAGAAAAAAAGAGTAGTCTGTCCAGGCCTCTCTTCGTTATCTTTATTGTAGCCATTGTGTATTTGTCTCATTCATCAGCAAATAATTATTGATGTCTACTCTGTGCCTGGCCCTGTATAAAGTGACGTGACACTGAAGCAGATGAAAACAGGTCCCTGCTCTTAAGGTTCCCTTCATGGTAGGGGAGATAGAATTTTAAGTTGTTTCTCCAGTGGAGCGTGGTGAGGGCCCTGTGCTCCTAGGCCCTGATGTATGCAGGTATCTTGGGAGCACAGAGGAAGAGGAGGACAGAAAGGGGCCGAAGGGCTCTGCTAACAGTGCAGCTGGATGGGTACAGGCAGCTTCCTGCTTCCCACGTGTCCCATTGTCTTGGGCTCCTGGTAGACTACACCTTTCTGCTGTGAAAGCATAGATGTCCCAGTCAGGTTTTGAAAGTACTGATTATATTTTAGCTTGGCCTGTGTTAAACATTCCATGTGTGGCTCTCTAAAGATCCATCCATCTTTAAAAAAATAATAAACAAATAAATAATAAAGGCTGGGCATGGTGGCTGACACCTGTAATCCTAGCACTTTGGGAGGCCGAGGTGGGTGGATCACCTGAGGTCAGGAGTTTAAGACCAGCCTGGCCATCATGGTGAAACCCCATCTTTAAATAAATAAATAAATAAATAAAGATCCATCCAGATTACCTCAATTTTAGGAAATCCCCCAGACCTCTCCACAGCATTGCAGGCTATTGTTTAGGGTAGATTATTGCCTGGCTTATTTTGTCCATTTTTCTGTTGATTTCCTCTACCTTCAAGGTCAGAACATGACCTTTTTCCTGATCATATAGATCAAAACTCTCCATACCCACCAGCACACAGACAACATCTTAGATTTTCTGAGGTCGTCCCATTGACCCCTTACCTAGTCTCAAACTGCCAGACCACAGACTCTGGTCTTTGCTTTGAAGAACCTGGGTCCTGGGCCTTGGCAATTACCGCGGATGAGAAATCTCAGACAATACACAAGGAACCATATACCAGTGGGCTCTCTGAATGATAAGAACTAAACTATTGGCCGGGGCAGTGGTTCATGCCTGTAATTCCAGCAATTTGGGAGGCTGAGATGGGCAGATTATTTGAGGTCAGGAGTTCGAGACCAGCCTGGTCAACATGATAAAACCTGGCCTCTAGTAAAAATACAAAAAAATTAGCCGAGCGTGATGGTGCATGTCTGTAGTCCAGTTACTCAGGAGGCTGAGGCAGGAGCATCCCTTGAACCTGGGAGACAGAGGTTGCAGTGAGCCAAGATCATGCCACTGCACTCCTGCCTGGGCACAGAGCAAGACTCTGTATCAATAAAATAAAATAAGAAATGAATTCCTATAAGAATCCATACTTAACTCTGCCTGGGGTTCCTTTCCTTCATATTCTGAACTTCGAGATCTCCCTGGCCAGGCTCTGTGATTCAGTGGAACCATCAGGAGGGAGCCCCTGAGGCCAGGCACGGTGGCTCACATCTGTATTCCCAGATACCAGGAGTTCGAGACCAGCCTGGCCAACATGGTGAAACCCTGTCTCTATGAAAAATACAAAAATTATCCAGGCATGGTGGCACATGACTGTGGGCCCAGCTACTTAGGAGTCTGAGGTAGAAGAGCCATTTGAACCCGGGAGGCAAAGGTTGCAATGAGCCAAGATCACGCCAGTGCCCTCCAGCCTGGGTGACAGAGCAAGACTCCATCCAAAAAAAAAAAAAAAGGGGGGAGCCCCAAAACCAGACCAGCATGGGGAATCTGAATCTGGATATTGCTGGGGGTCAGCAAAGAGAGCTCCTCAGGTCCAAGGGAGCTGCCTCCTGGGTTGACCACTTGACATCTCCCTCGCAGCTCCCAATGTCTCAGGCAAACAGTATCTCCAGTGCGTCCCCATTGCGGAGGTCCTGGAGAGAGAATGGAATGGCAGACTCCTTGAGAAAGGGGGAAATGTGCGTATTCATCAGACTCTGGTCTTAGACCTGGGAAGCTCCTTTTCACTTGAGGGGTCATTTTAGAGCATTAGAAAGGAAGCTTAATGCAGTTAATCTTATCAGGATGTTTGGCTATTAGACTTTTCATTTTTTTCAAGGGGGAAGGTTTTTAGCCAACAGAAGTGCCCGTTTTCAGAGTCTCCTTGGTTAATGAATAGAGAAGGACCAGGTAACTGTTTTCTCAGAGCTGCTGTGGGGAGAGATATATGGGGTTCATTCTCCCACCCTGTCCTGCCTCCCTTTAACCTCTAAGGTTGCCAGCCTCTCTGAGATACAGTCCTGTTGTCACCACACCTCAGAGATCCTTTCATTCATTCTTTCTGAATTTACTGAGCACCTGACCCATGTCAGGTAAGCAGCCCTCTGGTACTCCTGGAAGGCAAATGAAGAAATGCATACAATTCAGGGGAGTTTGTGGAACTGTGTGAACTCTAGACAGGGCAGAAGAAGTGGGCAGTTCTGACTGCTGGGAGAAGCATGCTGACAGTGAGCAGACCTGCCTGGCAGGGGTGGTGGAGGGAACAGAGCAGCAAGGCAGAAGACACCCAGTGACTGGGGAAGGGTCTGTAGTGGAGCTAGGTGTGAGGAGGGCTCACGTGGAACTGTAGGGCAAGGCCAGGCTTGGGTGGCATCGCCCCCTGGGCTACATGAGTCATGTCCATAGGATACTCCTATCCAGCTGTCACAGTGGGTAGGAGCATCCTATGGACATAACTTATAAGTCCAGGAAGAACACAGGCCAGCACTTATAAGCTAGGTATATCTTGGGCAAATTCTACAGCCTCTCTGCTTCAGTTTCCTCATCTGTATAATGAGGGTAATACTGGTATTGCTTCATAGGGTTATGTGAGGATTAACTGAGATAATATGTGGCAGGTGCTTAGGAGCAGCGCCTGGCACATAAGAAACAACATAGAATTGTTTTCTTTGCTATGATGCTTGAGGACTGAGCATAGGAGAGATGGCATCTCCTCAAAAACAGGGTCCCCCAGCTCAGTCTCTTGACTCCCACAGCCTGCCTCCCAGCTCTCTTCATTCCAACCCCTCTTCTACAACTGACTTCCTTCCTTGACTCTACCCACATACCTAGCTGCTAGAATTAACAATTGCCAATATTTTCCATATTTGCTTCCCCTGTATTTGGATGAAGTAACTTTAAGTAAATTTTAGACATCATGGCATTTCACCCCTGAAGACATAACTTGCATCTCTGAAAACTAAGGACTTTCTTTACACAACCACAATATTGTTATTGCACTACCAAATTGCCAGTAACACCTTTATATCATCCAATACCCAGTCTCCATTCCTATTTCCCCAGCTCTCAGGATATTTTTTGCAGTTTGAGCCAGAATCCAAACAGCACCCATATGATTGGTTTTGGTTTTTATGTCTCTTAAGTGTCTTCTATTCTAGAAGAGCCCCCCTCCTTGTTTTCCCCTTTTTTAAATGACATTTTTAAAAGTCTTTCAGAAGGTAGTCTCTTTTTTTTTTTTGGATTTGTCTTGTTGCTTTCTTGTGGTGTCACTTAATTTGTTCCTCTATCCCTTGTATTTCCCATGAACTAAAAGTTAGATCCAAAGGCTCATTTAGACTTAGGTTAAATTTCTGTCACCATCTCTGTTTCTCTCTCTCTGTCTCTCTCCCTCTCTCTCTCTCTCTCTCTCCTCCTGCCCCCCTCTGCTTTTGGAAAGACTAGCTCCTAGGTGATACTGTGTACTTTATACTGCCTCATGTCAGAATGCACACAATTTCTGCTCGTCTTGCTGTTAGCAGCACTAAGATTGGCCGATGAGGTCATGTGGGGACAACAACAGCAGGTTTCTCAAAGCCACTGTCTGTGAGGACTCAAAAGACGTTTTGCAAATACAAATGCTAAACCTCAGACCAGTTAGCAGAAAGAGAAAGAGAGAATACGTGTATGAACACAGGGAAACCAGTGGCTGTCTTTCTTTCCTTCTCCGTCCCATTGCTGTCTTCCTTTTTTCCTTTCTTCCTCCCTTCTCCTTTCTCCTGGTCCTTTTTCTTCCCCTCTCTCCTCCTTCCCTTTCTCCCTCATATCATTTACTCCTGCTCCCCTCCCCCACTCCCCATGTGCACCCCTGCCTTTCCTTCACCCCTGCCCCGTGACCCTTTCAACCTTCTCCACTTTCCACCTCCCTTCCCCAACCCCTCAGATGATTGACGGCGAGGCCTTCCTTTTGCTGACACAGGCGGACATTGTGAAGATCATGAGCGTCAAGCTGGGCCCAGCCTTGAAGATCTATAACGCCATTCTCATGTTCAAAAACGCCGATGACACCTTAAAGTGACTGGCCCTGGGCTGGGCCCTCCTGCGGCCCCTGCTTGGCCTCCCTCTCCAGCTGATGCTTTCTTCCCAACCTGAGTTCCTCATCCCCCAACCCGTCCCCATCCTCCACCTGTATCTGACCAGGGCTGGTCCTTCCTAGAGGGTGCATGGGAGCTAAGGAGCCCTGGGGAGGGTGGGCGTCCAACCCCAAGTCCTGGAGCTCATTTGCCAGGTGAGGTGAGGGTGCGACTCGGGGCATTACCCGTGGAGTCAGTTGGACTGGCAGCCCAGAGCCCTAGTGGACTTTTATTTTATTACCAAAGGGTCGTCTTAGCAGTTGAGGAGAGTCTAGTAGAGCAGCAGTCCTTCAATCTGAGGCCCCTTTCCCTTTTTGGTGTCTCTGTGTACTTTTCTCTCCTTAGCTCCTTTCCTCCTGCCAAGAAGTGACCCTGCCACAAATGTATTCCTTGTAGAGGCACCTCCTCCCTTTCTGTCTACTGGTTTTGCTGCCCTCATTCTGCTGCTCTGTTTCCTGGGCAATGCCCCCAGCCAGACCCCACCAGCTCTTCTCCCTGAGATATGTGAACCTCGGAAACATGTTTTCTTAAGGTCCTTTGGAAGTCTTAGTTGCCTTTCTCTCTTTTGCCCAGAAGTGAGAAACTCTGAGCCAAGATGCCTTCCTGAACTTGCCCAGTTCTGGACCAGTTGGCATTTTAGTGTCCCACGCCAAGTCCAAGTTCCAGCAAAATAAGCAGGTGGCTAGAGCCTCTTTTATAGATGGCAGAGGTTGAGGTTTCACTGCTGTTCCCCATACACCCTTCCTGTGTTGAGTCTAGGGAGGACTGAGCCCAGCCTGGTCAGTAGCCTAGGTCAGGAGACCAGCATAGGGATTTGTTAGACAATCTTGGGTCTTCGGCCAGAGGGGCAGCTCCAGCAGGCATAGTGGTGCCCAAAGCTAGGAACAGTGTCCTCTCTGCAGCCTTGGACCTCAGCTAAGGTATTGCCCATGGGGTGATGGCCCAGGCCTGTCAGACCTTCTGCCATGAGAATGTAGCACTCTGTAGCACACACCCCCATGACATCAATCGACCTGTCCCTTAAATGTTTACCACTATCTCTTGCAGTCTTACAAAGATGACTTGAAGTTGGGAGTTAGGAAGGTGAACTCTTCTATCTGAATTCTCCAGGTCCCTGAAGCCCTCCTTGCCGCTTTCCATCTGTCTTGCACTGCCAGCTGGGTCCCTGCTGGGGCTCTGGTACCTCCACTTCTCTGTCCACACGGGATCCTAGCTTCTACTGAGTCACTGCCAAACCTGCCTCCCAGCCTGGGTGGGAAGGGGGAGAGCCGCTGGCAGGAGCCAGCCCCACATGGAGGCGAGGAGCCAGTGCCAACCTCCTGTGCCCAGGTGCTGATGTGGGCCTGCAGAGTGTGGGGCCGGTGCCTTCCCCCAGACCCCTTCTCTCAATCATGTGATGCGTACATGTGTGTGTGTGTGCGTGTCACTCTCAGAAGTGTCTGACGGGGTGTGAGGCTCAGTGTTGGGAAAATGCCAAGGGCTATTATTAAAATATGAAGCTTTACTTTTCCCATAGAAGTGGGAAACTCAGAGCTGTCTTGATTTCCTACCACAACCCAGGAGGAGCCCCTCTCTCCCGTGGACTGGACAGCTTTTTGAGGAAGTCATTCAGCTCCCACATTGAGCTCCCACAGGGCTTCAGGTTTTCTTCCCATTCAGCTGTTTAGAGGCAGCTTTGAGCACAGCCTTCCTGGGAGGAAGCTAGGCAAGCCCTGCCACACAGCGAAAGTTGGGTTTACAAGGGTGACATTGGTACCCCCTTGGCCAAGAGTAAAGAGAACAAGTCTAAGCTTTGCTTTTATCTTGGTTGTCTGGATGGTGGCAGAACTCACCAGCTCCTCGTCCTCAGTCTGTTCCTCTAAAAAATGAGAGATGTTCACTGACTTTATGCTGTGAGAAGGCAGCCAGTACTCACGGCTAGTGCTGTAGGACCTCACAGCTTCTAAGGAGAGAGGCTGGGAGGGCCTTTGCCATCTGATCTGCCAAGCACCTAATACTTGCCTATGGTGAAAGCAAGATGGACCAAGGGCCTTAGAGAAAAGGGCTCCCAGACCTCTGAACGTTGAGGCCTCAGCACTTTCTGCACTATTGTCAAGCTCTTTGGAAAAAAACCAGATCATTAAAAAGTGGAAAGAAATCTGCCTCTTGTCTGCCCACTACCCCTCTATCCCCACTCTGTCCCCAAATGATATCATTGCACCTTGACCTGGGAGCACAGAGAGGGGAGGGAGCTGGCAGAGATTCCTGGTGCCCTCTGCCCTCCTAGCAACAGGTGCCACTTACGTTTTGGCCCCTGGCAGCCTCGCCTAGCCGCTGATCAGCCCAGGCCTAGGACAGGTAGGACCTTTCTGTTTATTTTCTGAAGCAGAGAAAATGATCTCAGAGTTTGCAAATGAAGCCTTTTTTGCACTTTCATTCACATGCACTTTGGTGGGGTTACATTTTTGTACTTGCCTCTTGTGTGTGTACGTGTGTGTGTGTTAAGAGAATCTTCTGGCTTAAGCTAAGGTGACTCTTGAGGGAGAAAGTTACAAACAAAATGTGGTGTGATTTGTCAGTGTATCAAAACAACATAAATAAACTTGAACAACTGATGATATGCAGCCAGTGTCTCTTTCTATTTTCATGGTGAAACATCCAGAAAACACAAAATGATTATCAGCAGTGACATTACTGAAGAGACTAAAGTGTTCTCTTTGTTGTTACTTAGGGGTCCTTATAGATTTTAAGGTAAGAAACAAAGGATAAGGATAAATGGGTGTATCTGAATACACTGAAAGTGGAAACAGTGGGAACTCCCAAGGATCAGTGTGGAAAAGGGTCTGGTCCTTGACATTTGATAAATGGTCAAGGGCAGAAGATTCAATGAAAGCTCTAACTTTTAAAATATTAATAGTATCAGGCCAGTGGTTCATGCCTGTAATTCTAGCCACTTTGGGAGGCCAAGCAGGGAGGGTCACCTGGAGTTCAAGCCCATCCTGGGTAACATAGCTAGATCCTGTCTATATATAAAAAAATAATTATTTTTAATGGTGGTGTGTGCCTGTAGTTCCAGCTACTTAGGAGGCTGAGGTGGGAGGATTGCCTGAGCCCAGGAGTTCGAGGTTGCAGTGAGCTGTGATGGCACTACTGTGCTCTAGCCTGGTGCTCAAATAAAAAATGAAAACATCAAACTTTCAAATGGGGAAATGTCAACCTGAACAGTTTTTTAACAGATTTTGTTAAGCTTCCCAGAGACTGCAAGCAGGTGGGAAAGTGGCACCTTTCCTACCTTAAAGTGTTTGATCATTTTAACTGCTTTCTTGTCAGTATCCTTAATTTCTTTGCCCTACTGCTGTTCCAGATCACTTGACTAGAAGCTCCAACCGTGGAGCTGTCCAAGAGTGCATCTTCTCCACACCATGACTGGGAACTTACCTGAGACTGGTGCCATGATAGACTGGTGGTCCCTGGCTTCAATGTGAACTCAACCCTCAGGGCTACCCAGGAAGCACCTGAGGTTTGGGAGGGTTAGCTCTGACTTCCCTTTTCATGCTTCTCAAACCTCCTACCCCATTGTCTTCTCCATTGTCTTGACAGATAATCCTCACCATCCATGTCACAGAGAAAGTAGAAGTCATCTGAAGAAACACCTTCACCTTCCTGCCATCCATCTGCATGTTTCCTCCCACCCACAGTCATCCTCCCTTTCTTTCCTATTACAGTGGAAGACTTGATGCTTCCACTTGTCAGAAGCTAATCTTCTACCAGCCATGGCTGCAATAAAAGGAAAAGAAACACTAAGAGACAAGAAAGGGCTTTTGGACATTTAAAATGGGATTGCAGAGATAAAAATTCAACACAAGGGTCGAAAGATAAAGTTGAGGACATTTTGGCCGGGACGCGGTGGCTCACGCCTATAATCCTAGCACTTTGGGAGGCTGAGGTGGGTGGATCACCTGAGGTCAGGAGTTCAAGACCAGCCTGGCCATCATGGTGAAACCCCATCTTTAAAAGAAAAAAAAATTAAACAAAACAACAACAACAAAAAAAAAGTTGAGGACATTTCCCAGAAGGTAGAATAAAAAGAAAAAGTCCGGGCATGGTGACTCATGCCTGTAATCCCAGCACTTTGGGAGGCCAAGGTGAGCAGATGATGAGGTTAGGCGTTTGAGACCAGCCTGGGTGGCAGAGCAAGACTGCCTCAAAAAAAAAAAAGGGAAGAAGAAAATAGCAGAGGACTAGTTGGAGGCCCCATATATGATTAATAGAAATTCTAATAGAACTGGGAAAACAAATTTTGTCAATCAAAAACAAAAGAAAGAACTTCTATACTGAAAACAACAAAACGTTGCTGAAAGAAATTTAAGAACACCTAACTAAATGGAAAGAGATCTGTGTTCATGGGTAGGAAGACTTAATATTGTTAAGATGTTAATATTACTCAAAGAGACTTATATAGTCATTGCAATCTATATCAAAATCCCAGCTGATTATTTTTTCTTGCAGAAATGGAAAGACAGATCCTTAAATTCCAATGGAATTGCATGGGGCCTCAGCCCCATCTTGATAAAGTATAACAAAGTTGAAGAACAAACCAAATTCCTTTCTTTTTTTTGAGATGGAGTTCTGCTCTTGTGTCCCAGACTGGAGTGCAATGGTGCAATTTTGGCTCACTGCAACCTCTGCTTCCCGGATTCAAGCGATTCTCCTGCTTCAGCCTCCAGAGTAGCTGGGTTTACAGGCACCTGCCACCACGCCTAGCTAATTTTTGTATTTTTATTAGAAACAGCGTTTTGCCATGTTGGCCAGGCTGGTCTCGAACTCCTGACCTTAGGTGATCCTCCCACCTTGGCCTCCCAAAGTGCTAGAATTACAGGTGTGAGCCACTGCACCCAGCCAGAACAAACCAATTTCAAAACTCACTGCAAAGTCATAGTAATCAAAACAGTATGATACTGGCATAAGGACAAATAGACCAATAGGATAGAATTGCAAGTCCAGAAATAAATCTATATATTTATAACCAATTGATTTTCAATAAGAATGCCAAATCCATTAAATGGGGAAAGAACAGTTTCTTCAACAAATGAGTCTGGGGCAACTGGATTTCTATGTGCAAAAGAATGTAGTTGGATACCCAGCTCACCCCATATTCAAGAATTAACTCAAAATGGATTGATGACCTAAATATAAGAACTAAAACTATATGCAGAAGTACCTCGCAAGGAAAGAAAAAAAAGAAATAACAACAACAAAGGAAAAGAACTAAAACTATAAAATATAAAACCCTGAGAAGAAAACATGGAGTTGTATCTTTATGACCTTGCAACTGGCAATGAATTCTTAGCTATGACACCGAAAGCACAAGCAACAAAAGAAAAGTAAATTGAACTTCATCAAAATTAGAGACTTTTGCGCATCAAAGGACATGATCAAGAATGTGCAAAGCACCTACAGAATGGGAGAAAACATTTGCAAATTTTGTAAGGGTTTGATATCTTAAAATATATAAAGAACTCCTAAAACTAAGCAACAAAAAGCCCCATTGAACAGATATTTCTCCAAAAAAAATATATACAACTGGCCAGTGAACCCATGATCAGTTGCTCAACATCATTAGGCCTTAGGGAAATGCAAATTAAAGCCACAATGAGATATCTATCTATCTATTTATTTTGAGTCGAAATCTCGCTCCTTTGCCCAGGCTGGAGTGCAGTGGTGCAATCTCAGCTCACCGCAACCTCTGCCTCCCAGGTTCAAGCAATTCTTCTGCCTCAGCCTCCCGAGTAGATGGAACTACAGGCATGCATCACTGTGCCTGGCTAATTTTTTGTATTTTTAGTAGAGACAGGATTTCACTATGTTGGCCAGGCTGGTCTTGAACACCTGACTTCAGGTGATCCAGCCTCCCAAAGTGCTGGTATTACAGGTGTGAGCCACCATGCCTGGCCCAGATACCACTTTATACCCATTATGATGGTTATAATTTTTTTCTTTTTGAGACAGAGTCTCACTCTGTTGCCAGGCTGGAGTGCAGTGATGCAATTTCGGCTCACTGTAACCTCTGCCTCCCAGGTTCAAGCGATTTTCCTGCCTCAGCCTCCCAAATAGCTGGGACTGCAGGCATGCACCACCACGCCTAGCTAATTGTTTATTTTTGGTAGAGACCATTTCACCATATTGCCAGAATGGTCTCGATCTTTTGGCCTCGTGATCCACCTGCCTCGGCCTCCCAATATGCTAAGATTACAGATGTGAGCCACCACACCTGGTCAGATGATTATAATTTTTTTTAAATGAAAGTAAAATGGTGAGGTTGTGGAGAAATTGGAACCCCTTTATATTGCTACTGGAGATGTAAAATGGTGCAGCTGTTAAGGAAGAGAGTCTGACGTTCAAAGCATGATGTAGGCTGAAAAAAAAAGTTTGGCAGTTCCTCAAAAAGTTAAGCATAGAATTGTCATACGACTCAGCAATGCCACGCCTAGGTATATACCCAAAAGATCTGAAAACAGATACTTGTATGCCAGTGCTCTTTGCAGCATTATTCACAGCAGCCAAAAGGTGGAAACAACCGTGTCGTCATCAACAGAAAACAAAATATGGTCTGTCCATTCTGTGGAATCTTAATTCTGTCAAAAAATAATAAAGTTCTGATACTTGCTACACCTGATAAACCTTGCAAACATGCTAAGTGAAATAAAGGAGACACAAAAGAACAAATACTCCACATATATGAAATATCCAAAATAGGCAAATTCATAGAGACGGAAACTAGATTAGAGGTTATCAGGGACCGGGGCAGGGGAAATGTGGAGTCACTGCTTAATAGTTTCAGAGTTTCTCTTTGGGGTGATAAAAACAGGTTTTTTATTAATTAAAAAACAGATAATGGTGATGTTTGTACAACATGAATATACTTAATGACACTAAATTGCACACTTAAAAAAAATGGTTACAATGGCAAATTTTATATTTACCACAATACATTTTCTTTTAAAAGAGGAAGATGTAGGATCTAGGAAGCAGGACACCAAGGAAAGAAACAAAGTGGATTTCCAGGCCAGGTGCGGTGGCTCACGCCTGTAATCCCAGCACTTTGGGAGGCTGAGGTGAGTGGATCACTTGAGGCCAGGGGTTTGAGACCAGCCTAGCCAACATTGCAAAACTGTCTCTACTAAAAATACAAAAAAAAATTAGCCAAGTGTGGTGGCGTATGCCTGTAATCCCAGCTACTTGGGAGGCTGAGGCAGAAGAATCATTTGAAACCAGGAGTCGGAAGCTGCAGTGAGCCAAGGTTGTGCCGCTACACTCCAGCCTGGGCGACAGAGAGACTCTTGTTTCTAATGAAAAGAAAAAAAAGCAGGAGTAGGGAGGGGGCATTTTCCAGAGTGATGGGAAAGGAAAGGTCAAGTTCCTCTCGGACAGTTGTCTAGCCGACAGCAGGAGGATGGAAGGTCAGGTTCCTCTCGGACAGTTGTCTAGCCGACAGCAGGAGGATGGAAGGCTCCAGGAAAAATGGGAAAAAAACGGAAACTGATATATTAATGTATCAAGAGGATATTTTAGCTTTATCAGAGAGTTATATACATATATATAATTCTCTAATAATTACGTATATTGAATATGTTCAATTGCTAAAACCATCAAATGAAGCAACTATAAATTCAAGAAAACCCAAAGTATGTGTTTGGATGGGGGTAATCTAAGTATTCATGTTCCATAGGAAGAAAGAAGCCATTTGAAAATGTTTTGAGCGGAAAGATGGAAGAATGGAAGTATGAGCATACTATTTAGATGCATGGAGGTAAATACCAAAGAAAGCAGCTTAAAAAGATGAGGAGTGCAGCAAGGAACTAATCTTTTTTATTGCTTGATTTTGCACTTTGTGCAATTATCATTTTCTAAAAATGTTTCCAAAAAGCAAACTGGGGCCTGCATCTGGCCTATGATGAGTTCTGTTGCCCAAGAGTCTTTCTCCCAGCCCACATGGGTAACAGATTTTTCTCTAGTGGCCCTGCGTCTGTTATTCCCTTTGCCTGTGGGTGAATCTGCAGCGGGGAGTAGGGTGGGAATAGGGCTGGAGCCAGACTAAGGACAGAAAAGTGGGTTGAGGAATGTCAGAGTGAAGGGAATATTTCTGGAGATAGATTTCCATTGATTCAGTCTCTTGCTTTTCCTTTATGCCTGAGAACATGGCTTTGACCTTCACACCCAAACAACAAAATCCACCCAGGAAGGGTGGGAGGGGAAAGAAAGAAGAGAGGAAGATAGGAATATCTTCCTCTGGAGTGGCCCATCTGCACATATCTGCACGAGTGACCTTGGCTATTTCCTGTAGTATCGTTGAGGGGGAAGGGCAAGTTCAGCACTGCTCTAGCCACGTTGGTTGGCACAGTGTGGTAGAGTAATTTGGTAGGCCGTTCAGAATTAACCAAGCACTCCCACTTATAGGAGTGTACCTGTCAGAAATACTAGCAGAAGCCACAGGATATTAAAGCCACTATGTTCTCTGCAGCTTTGTTGGAAATATTGTTAAACTGCTAATAGCCTAAATGTCTCTCAGAAGAAACATGAATAGGGAATAGGGGTAGTGAAAACCCCACACTATGAAGTGTGGTGCAGCTGCTTAAGAGATGTATATAAGAAAAAAAGTGAATTACTGATGGCCCACTTTCTGGGGGGAAAAAATGGATGCAGTTACATAGATTAAGACATAGACAAAAGTCTGGAAGGATTGTCACCCTTTAGTTAACAGCAGCTACCTCTAGAAATGAGAATGAAGATGGGATGGAGGGAAAGCTTTCACTTTTTATTTGAAATTCTTCTGTTAAGTGGGAATTTTTTGATACACTTTATGCAATCAATACCATTATGTGGGGTGTTTTGGGGTTTTTTTAACCAGCTCTGGGAGAGCAGGGGAGAAGGAGCTTGGTGGCACAGCAGCAGCAGGAGCTCTGGAAAGGGGCAGAACGTTGTGCGCTGCCCTGATTTGCTCTGTGCACTTGGACCAGCCGCCTCCCCTATCTGGACCAGGGCCAGACACGTGCTGCCGTGTGTTGGTGGAGGTGGGGTGTGTGACCATGCAGGGCCCCTCCAGAGCAGAGCAGAGCAGAGCAGCCAGTATTTGAGGCACTAGCATTACTGGAAAGTTGTTGACATTTTAATGGAAAGGCAATGGAGGAAGCAGTGTGTCAGCCTGCTGAGGAGGGGTCACGGGGCAGAGTTTCCCTTACCTGTACAGGGGTGCAGGCCCTGCTTGTGCTTTGAGTTAGAACCCAGGGCCTGGGAAGCTTTGGAACAACCCTGAGAAAACCTTCCCTTTTCTCCAGGGTGAGCTAAGCTCTGGTTCCTGAGCCTCAAATCTCGAAAGGGCAGAGTGGGGCATAGGTTTCAGCTCAGCTGTGATTCTCCCAGGATGGTGCCAGGGCAGCACTAGGGCGGGTAAGCCCTGGGTGGCAGTCTTTGGCTCAACACAAGAGAGTGCCAGAGGCTGGCCCAGCCCTGGAAGTTTCCATGAAAGGGCTGAGCACAGAGGCTGGTGGCCCCCAGTAGGGAAGGGGTGGAGGAGAGAGTTGTGTGAGACCAGCCTTTCAGCTGCCACTTCACCAGATTCCAAGCGAAAGAGAAGATGACTCAGCGGAGGGAATCAGGAAAGGCTGTGTAGGAGTCAGCATTTAATCTGAACCTTAAGAGAGTACGGTGGTTCCAGTGTTGAAAGGGACTTCAGAGACCCGCCCTCCAGCAGGACACACCATCCATCACCAAATCACATGAGGCTCGGGGAGCTGAAGTTAGTTGCCCATGGTCACATAATTTAAGTTGTACTTTGAAAAATGCAGAAGGTCCCCCGGCCAGGGCCTGTCCAGGAGCCAGTGGGTGCAGCCAGCTTGGTAATTCAGATCCAGTGGTTAATTAGTAACTGGAAGGCCCCAAAGCTGGCTTCCAGCAGGCAGGGCTGGGAGGTTGAACTTGAGCCGGTTTGGGAGCCAGGAGCGAGTGGGTGACAGGTCGCTCCTGACTGGGAAGGTTGCTGGGCAAGTCAGGATTGTGCCTCCTCTCAGAAGGACCATGAACAGAGAGAAGAGGGCAGAGCCATGCATGGGGCTGCTCCCCAGGACCTGAGCTGGAACCCGGAGTTTTCAGGTGAGAGGTTCACCTGTGATAAGGATACCTGCCTGCTGGCCTATTGGTCTCCAAATTGACTATTATCTAGCTAATATCCTTCCTAGTACCTTTTTTACATTCTTTCCTTTCTTCCTTCCCAACTGCTTTCCCCTCTCCCTCCTTTCTTGCCTTCCCTCCCTCTCAACTGTCTGCTTTTTCAGCTGCCTAATTTTCTTCCTCCTTAACTAACCAACTTACATCTTCATCTCCTTTTGACTGACTTCATTTTTTCCTTTTTTAGCTTTCTAATGTCTTTCTGAAATTCCAGGCCAAGGGCTCTGCAGTCAGATGGCCTGGGTTCAAATCCTGGTTATATCATTTATTAACTGTCTTGATCACGTCACTTCCCTCTCCTTGCCTCGGTTTTCTCCTCCTTAAGACAGGGATGATGATAGTTCCTAATCTATGGGGTTGCGGAAACAAAGTAATATCCAGCTGGCACTTGAACTGGGCAGGTGTGTAAATGAACAAATCATAGTGAAGACAGAGACCGCAGCAGGCGCATGGGATCCAGGAGAGGTCTGCCTTCCAGGAAGGGCAGGGAGAACAGATGAAAAGGCGAGCTGGAAAGACCAGGTTTGTTGCGGAATGTTCCAAGGAGAGAGAACTGTGTGACACTGCCACCCCCTCACCCCACTTGTCAGGGCCAGGGAGCTGTAAGCAGGTCCATGTAACAATGGGACAGAGGGAGGCAAGTCTGGGCTGTGATAAGGAAAGGAATAGGCTTGAGGACGCGTGAGGGGCTCGAGTGGGAGTTCACAGAGTCTGAAGGTCAGGAGAATATACTGATGTCCAGCTTCTGGCCAGAAAATTAGAACACCATGGTGCAAGAGAGAAGAAAGTCTTAGGAACTGAGGGCTGCTTAGGCATGGGGGTCACCATCAAGGTGAGGGGGGAGGATGTCATGGGCCATGGGCATGCCAGAGTGCCCACCAGGTTCCCACTAGCAACTTAGTACTTGAGTATTAACTCAACAGCAATATCTTGAGAAGCTTTACACAATAGTAGAAAGATAAAAGTTAAAATAACCTGCGGGCACAGTGGCTCATGCTTATAATCCTAACACTTTGGGAGGCCAAGGTGGGCTGATCACCTGAGGTCAGGAGTTCAAGACCAGCCTGGCCAACATGGTGAAACCTCATATCTACTAAAAATACAAAATTAGCGGGGTGTCATGTCATGTGCCTGTAATCCCAGTTATTCGGAAGGCTGAGACAAGAGAATCGCTTGAACCCGGGAGGCGGAGGTTGCAGTGAGCCGAGATTGGGCCACTGCACTCCAGCCTGGGTGACAGAGCAAGACTCTGTCTCAAAAAAAAAAAAGTTAAAATAACCTAAGTACCTATTGTGACCTTGGGTCATGCCCCTCCAGTCTTTTTTTTTTCCCCCTCCGGTCCTTTTTTGGTGGCTGTATTCACAAATGTGTATTCACATACATGTCTTTTGTTTTTCTTTTACAAAATTGGTACTCCTACAATACCTGCTATTTTGTGAAACTTGCCTTTTTGCTTGATATTGTATCACATATATGTTCCTTTTTTTTTTTTTTTTTGAAGACGGGGTTTCACCATGTTGGTCAGGCTGGTCTTAAACTCCTGACCTCAGGTGATCCGCCCTCCTTGACCTCCAAAGTGCTTGGATTACAGGCATGGGCCACCATGCCCGGCCATGTTCTTGTTTTGGTTTATAGTTTTTGGTTGTGTAATTTTCCATTTTATATGTGTACCAAAATTTATCAATTAATTTATTGATTCATTAGTCAAATATGTACTGAGCACCTACTATATTCCAGGTCCTGTGCCCAGTGCTGAGGATTCAATAGTTGAACAAGGTCTTTGCCCTCCTGGAGCTGATGTTCTGCTTTGAGTTAGAAAGTAAAAACTAATAGTTACATGATAAGGCGCCAGTGCTGCAAAGTAAAATATAAAGCAGACAAAGTGTATAGGGAAGGAGCAGGACTGGTATCAGAGTGACTAACCATCCTGGTTGGCCCAGGACTATAGCACTGAAACCCATCAGTCCCAGTCAAATCAGGATGACCCGTCACCTGTCATCAGTACAAGCCTCTCCAATAGGTGATGTTTAAGCAGAGACTTCTATTACGTTAGTGGAAAATGGCCATGCAGGCGCCTGGGGGAGGAGGGTCATAGGCAGAGGGAAAAATAAGTGCAAGGGGCTGGAGGCTAGAGAGCACTTCGTGTGTTCGAGGGGCAGCAAGAGAAAGCAGAGAGGCTGAGGGCGGTCAGGAAGGAGGGCAGTGGAGGCCAAGGAGGAGATGGAGACAACAAGACAGGAGCCACGTCATATGGATCCTGTAAACTATGGAGAGGCTTCAGATTTTCATTCCAGGTGTGAAGAGAAGCCACTGGAGTTTTTGAGCGACTAAGGCACATGATCTGATTTACATTTTAAGACTCACCCTGGCTTTCCATGGAGAAAGATTGTTGTGGGTAAATGGAGTGGGTGGTTAAATGTCATGGGTAAAGGAAGTCAGTGGAGAAGCTGTTGCAGTAATCCATGCAAGTGACGATGGGGGCTCGGGCAGGGCAGCTGCAGCAATGATGGTGAGCAGCAGTGGTTTCTGGATATATTTTGAATGGGATTTCATGATGAAGTGGAGGTGGAGTGAGGGTGCAATGTTTCTAGAGTGAATCAAAGTTGCTGGCTTGAACTTTTGAGTATGTGGTAGTGCCATTATTGAGGCTGAAGACTGAGGGAGGAGCAGGCTGGGGCAGAGTGGAAAGAATGTGAATCAAGACCTATATAAGTCCAGAATTCAGGAGAGAATCAGAACTAGGCTGGGCACAATGGCTCATGCCTGTAATCCCAGCACTTTGGGAGGCCAAGGCAGGCGGATCACTTGAAGTCAGGAGTTTGAGACCAGCCTGACCAACATAGCAAAACCTCATCTCTACTTAAAAAATACAGAAATTTGCTAGGCATAGTGGTGGGCGCCTGTAGTCCCAGCTACTCGGGAGGCTGAGGCAGGAGAATCACCGGAATCCAGGAGGCAGAGGTTGCAATGAGTTAAGAGAGTGCCACTGCACTCCAGCCTGGGCGACAGAGCAAGACTCTGTCTCAAAAAAAAAAGAAAGAAGAAAAGAAAAAGGAAAAAAAGAGAATCAGAACTGGAGAGAGAGATTTGGGAACTGACAAGTATAATTAGTTAAACCATTAAAATGGTAGCGATCAGCTAAGGGACAAGTACATCTAGAAGAGGCCCAAAGACTAAGCCCTGAGATAGGCCGGTGTTTAAGGATCAAAAGAGGAGGAAAATCCAGCACAAGAGATGGAGGAAGAGCAGTCAGTGAGCTAGAAGGAAAACCAAGAGTTCCTGAGCCAAATGGTGAACATGAGAGCATCAAATCCTTCAGAGAAGTTGAGTAAGATGAGGAGGAACTCAACACGGGCTTTGGCACATAGATGCCACTGGTCCACAGTTTCATGGAAGTGTTGGGATGAGAGCCTGTTTGGAATAGGCTCAAAAGAGAACAGGAAGAGGAGTGGAGATAAGGAGTCCAGACAACTCTTTCAAGGAGTTTAACCGAAAAGGGGTACAAAGAAATGGGACAGTATCTGGACACAGTGTATGGTCGAGAGAGGGAGCTCTTGCAGCCAGCAAGTATTCTGAAGTGCCCTGTGCTGGGACACTTAAGTTACTATCAGCACAATTATTTTGCTGTTATGAATAATGCTGCTGATTGAAGGCCACATCAGGATCTTGTTTTTGAAAAGAAATGTCCTTGCTCTGGGTATGTGTTTTGTCAACACGACATCCTGCTATGCATGAATTGGTTCCACATTTCTGTTTTGTTCAAAGATGGAAGGCTTTGATCTTGTGCACTTGGGTTTTCTCTGGTCCACACTTTCAGATCCTCTGCATTTCAGAGTCCACAGAGACCCCCTGCGTCTACTGGCCCCAGTTCCCTCCCTGAGCAACTTTCTGGGCCCTAGCCCCATGTGTCCCTCCCCTGTAGTATACCGTAGCCACACAGAAAGTTTGAGAAGGGCAGGGCCTGTGGGCCTATCGACTCCTTCATTCCCCAGAACACCTGCCCACCCCTTGAGCTCCTAGGGAGAGGAAGGGACCCTGTGAGTACCTAATGACTGCCCCAGGCAGTGAGGCCTCCATGAGCCATGGTGCTCTCTGTGACCCTATCTTATACAGTAGGAGAGCCCCAGGCCTGCCCTGAGGACTGGGCCGGAGCCCTTGAGGGGCCTGCAGGGAAAGCCCAAAGGACCAGGTGCTCAGCAAAGACCAAGGCAGGCCAGACTGAGCTAGACACCCAGGCTCCAGGTTCCTTCCTCTGAAACATGTGCAGGTTTTTGGGAGGCAGAGGGCTCTCAGCTGCCATGGCTGACGTCTGTGGGAGCCCTTCTTCGCTTCCAGATGGTCTACACAAGGATCATATACACAGGCCTCCTACGCATGTGTGCACACACACACACACACACACAGAGCAAATTTACTGATATACACCAATATGAACACAAACACACAATGACTTACCTATACACACATTAATAGACACCCATACTGGGCTGAGCACATACCTTCAGACATCCACATAAGACTCACACTCCACTGACATGTACTACACAAAGACACACTGAAACACATCCATATACATACCACATACGCTGAGAGATACAGCAATGCACCCAGTCACAGATGCACAGACACAGGCTGACATAAATGTACAAATGTGGTCATACTGACACATACATGCAGACATCTACGCAGACTCATAAAACAGACACAAATGTCTGAAACACAGAGCCACAGACAGACACACATGAAAGCACTGTATGCACAAAACACTTGCACAGCACACACCCTAATCCACACAGTCTAACAAGCCCCAGGGGTCTCCAGGGCTCCCCTGGGTCTATTGCCCACCCCTCCCCTCTCTCCCCTCCAGGGTGAGATGGTGTCCCCCAGGGAACAGAAGTCTCCAGTCCCATCTTAAGCTCTGCTGGATCCCGCGTGACATCAACCAGCCCCCTCGCTGCTGCTGCTGACGGGAGCTGTGAGCTCTGTGCTGGGGCGCGGCCGGCACCGGGCGCAGACACTTAGGCCCTTGTTGGGAGAACAGAGAGAGGCTCTCTTGTCCACTGCCTGTCTTCGGTTCCAACTGCTGGTTCTCCTAGAGGCCTCTCCTCAGTTTACAGGTATGTGGGACCTGGGAGGCCAGGGCCTGGCAGAAGGGCTATCGGGGTCAGTCTAGGAGAGGGAGTGGCAATGTGGTGGGCCGTGTGGCATTGGCGAGGGGCAGCCTGCGCGTCCTTAGCCAGCAATTCGGCAGCTTACTCCTAGGGCTTGGCAGAGCTGGGCCTCTCAGAGCAACCTGGGCTGGGGGAGCCTCTCAATTCAATTCCCCTTCACTTTCTCTGTTCCCAAGAAGGCCATGAGGTTGGTGCCTCCAGGATCCCTCTTGTAAAGATAGGAAGTCTCTACTCAGAGAGGCTGGGCTGCAGCCCAGGCCCCACCGTGGGCCAGGACTAAGGTCTTGGCATGCACAGTGCTGGGAGATCTATCAGGTGAGATCTCTCAGGTGAGATCTCTGCTGTCAGTCTTTGCCAAGCAAGGATGAGGTTGTGGGGCCCCAAGCAATCCGTGCCAAGGCTTGGGCACCCTGGCCTCCTCTCTGCTGCAGGGTGGAAGCAAGGAGGACACTACTCCTGGCTGTGTAGATCAGCTGGTCACACCTGTTGTTTGGTCCCAGATAGATACTGACCAGCTCGAGTTTCTCTGTGGCCCCAGCCCAAGGCTTCCGTGGCAGCTGCCATTCCCGAGACATTGGGCAGAATTCCTCTGGCAAGGAAATAATAGCACAGAGCCCAGCTGAGAGTGCCCACAGTAATTCAGGATTGCCATTGTTCCTCTATGGGAGTTGGGAGAGCCCAGCCTGTGCTTCACAAACTGTGTAGCCTTAGGAAGGTCCTTTTTTAGGCCACAGGCCTGTCACCTGTGAAATGAGAGAAGGCTTCAGACTTTATGCCCTGAAAAGGCCCTTCCCGCCCTGGTCATCTTGGACTTCTGGAGCTATCCTGGCTGACAGAGGTCTTGTTGCCCTGGCTGACCCCAATTCTTGAAAAGACTCAGCCTGGAAGGGGCCACACCCTGACCATCCCCTCTATCCCCTCTGAGATGTTTGTTAGGAAGTCTGGGTCCAGGGGATATCATGTCTTGTTCTGTCCATGCAAGGGTTGCTTACCTCTGGGGTAGGAAACCCTCAGGCTGTGGCAGGTGCTCAAGTAGGGGAGGCTGGAGAGGGCACAGGTGCCTGAAGCCCTGGGTGGGTGAGGCTGACCCCCAACACCAGCTCTCATGTCTGTGCCTCCCAGTGCCCCCAGAGCGGCCTGATCATTGCTGCAGAATGAACTCCAGCCCAGCTGGGATCCCCAGTCCACAGGTAAGTAGTTCTTGGTCCCCCACCATCATCGGGGCTCACTTCCTCCTGAGGCTAAGGAAATCTGTGGAGACACCCACTAGCCCCATGGGCTATCCCAGACAATGTCAGGGGCTGACAGGGTCACTGCGAGCACTTAGAAATGAGCCAGAGGAGAGATTTGAGCAAGGGCTCCAAGATGGAGTGGAAAAATCATGGGATTTGTCATGAAGATACCTGGGTTCTATCCCAAGCTGCTTGCTTGTGAGACCTTGGGCAACACCTCTCTGGGCCTCAGTTTCCTCACCTATTCAATGAGCACAACCGCCAGCTGCCTCCCAAGGCTGTTTTGAGAAGTGGATAAGATGGTGAATAAGTGGATTGGTGGGCAGGTAGATAGGTGGAAAGAAGGAGGGAGGGAGGGAGGGAACGAGGAATGAAGGGAAGGAAGGGAGGGAGGGAGGAGGGAAGGAAGGAAGGATGAAAGGAAGGGAGGGAGGGAGGAAGGGAGGAAGGAAGGGAGAAAAGAAGGAAAAAAGAAGAAGGCAGGCAGGCCTAGAAGAGTTGTTGGAGACGACATCACGGCCTGGGCCAGGAGAAAGGGAGGTAGCCAAGGACTAGGGACCTGCTGATTGCAATCACTTCTTTCTGTAGCCCTCCAGGGCCAATGGGAACATCAACCTGGGGCCTTCGGCCAACCCAAAGTGAGTTCTGCTCCCTCAAACACCTTTCCTACTTGACTCCCCTCATACCTGGCTCCCCTTGCCTTGGGAATAAAATCCAAATTCTGTGGTCTAGTATTCAAGCCTCTCTGCCATCTGGGCCCAGGACCTCCCCCCAGCCTTATCTTCCATGAATCCCCAGCCTCTGCCCATGCTGAACCCTCTTCCTGCAATGCCCCCCAATGTCTGCAGTGTTAGCAACTCCCCACACTTCAGGCCCTTCTTGGGGGCTTTGGCTACCAGATCCCTGCCTCCTATGCAGGGCTTCTGTGCAGTATGTCTGGTTTTATCTTCACCCTGCCTGTTGTTTAACTTGCATGTGAGTTCCCCTGGGGCCAGAGTGAGTCTTACCAGCCCCCACTTGGTTGGGAGAACATGGGGTTCTTGAGGGGTGAGGAGCCATGGCTTCTGGAAGGCTTTCCCCACTCTAAAGTTAAAAAAGAAGCCCAGGTTTGCTTTCAGGCACCAGGTTCCCAGAGCCTGCAAACGCTGATCCATGTTTTTTATTCTTCCCCCAGTGCCCGGCCCACGGACTTCGACTTCCTCAAAGTCATTGGCAAAGGGAACTATGGGAAAGTGAGTGATTTGGTGAGGGTGGGAAGCCTGGGTCTTCCCTTCTGCAGCCTCTTTCAGCCCCTGCTGCCACTTGGATGTGCAGAGAGAGAGTTCGCATACCCGCAGACGAAAGTCAGGAAGTCTGAAGTCACCTACAGGGCCTCAAATCCGTGTTTCTGCTCAGGTCCTACTGGCCAAGCGCAAGTCCGATGGGACGTTCTATGCGGTGAAGGTACTGCAGAAAAAGTCCATCTTAAAGAAGAAAGAGGTACTCCGGCACAGGCACTTCCGCTTCTGCTTCTCAAACCCCAGCCTAGGGTGGCTTTCAAAGATGGGTCCCACCTCTGACAGGTCCATGGGGCTGGGTGCAGAGGTGGCCACAACACAGGGTAGAGGGGAGGTGGTACACAGGATGCTGGCCCTTCTCAAAGAAAGCAGGCCAAGCTACCTCACCATAGAGCTTTCAGGAGAACCAGCCTGGCCTTGGCTTCCCCTGGGAAACCAGGCTGCACAATGGACAAGTCTCTGCCTGCTCCTATGCCAGGCTCCCCATCTGCATAATGTGGAGTCCCACTTTATTCTCTCTGAAGGCCCTTCATGCCATGAGGCCATCTGGCTGGAATGCAGTAGTGCAATTACAGCTCACTGCAGCCTCAAACTCCTAGGCTCAAGCAATCCTCCAGCCTCAGGCTCCCAAAGTGCTGGGATGAGAGGCACGAGCTACCATGCACAGCACATCATGGATTTCTCTTTCTTTGTTGAGATGGAGTCTCTCTCTGTCACCCAGGCTGGAGTACAGTGGCACAATCTCAGCTCACTGCAACCTCTGCCTCCTGGGTTCAAGCAACCTCATGCCTCACACTCCTGAGTAGCTGAGATTAAAGGCACCTGCCACCACTCCCAGCTAATTTTTGTATTTTTAGTAGAGACGGGGTTTTGCCATGTTGGTCAGGTTGGTCTCAAACTCCTGGCCTCAAGAGATCCGCCGGCCTCAGCCTCCCAAAATGCTGGGATTACAGGCATGAGCTACGACACCCAGCCCCATCATGGATTTCTTGATGCCTCAGCTGACCTGAGTTCCTTTAACACCTGACTGCATTAGTGCGCCAGAGCAGGCCCAGAGGGAGGATTGCATTAGGAGATCAGGGGACTCAGAGGAAAGAGTGATTATTGTTAACAAGGACTCCATAGGGGGTGGGAATGGAAGATCTTCCTGGGGGAGGCAGCGGTGCAGCTGGCCTTGATGATGGGATTCTGATGTTCTGAAAAGAGGGTGCAACGTCCAGGAAGGAGGAAATAGCACGAGCAAATGCATGAATATGGGTAGTGTATGGCTCCTTTCCCTTAGGGACTCATTTATGTAAGGCATCACACATGCTTTGCTTTTCACTTCAGGGGCAGAAACCCTTGATCCAGGGGATGGAGCTGCACCCACATGGATTAGCTTAGGATGAGGCTGACCACCCTGAACCCTGAATCCTAAGCAAGGAACTTGGCCATGGCTCTGAGGGCCATAGGGAACCACTGCGGGTTTTTGAGCAGGGGCAAGGGAAAGTCCTGGGTAGGATGACTCCCACCAGCAAGCTTAGATGGGCTGTGCCGGGATAAAAGGGGCTGCTGTGGGCTGTGACGTGGACCCCTGTCTTTGTGACTCCACAGCAGAGCCACATCATGGCAGAGCGCAGTGTGCTTCTGAAGAATGTACAGCACCCCTTCCTCGTGGGCCTGCGCTACTCCTTCCAGACCCCTGAGAAGCTCTACTTTGTGCTCGACTATGTCAACGGGGGAGAGGTGGGTGGGCCCACTGGGAGGCTTCCCTGGGCTGGCTCTCAGTTGGGAGCTGTCCATCCCACATGCCCACTGCATGCCAAGTTCTGGAATGATCTCGCCTCATCTTACAATAGACCCATTTTGAAGCTGAAGAAACTGAGGCTCAGGGAGATACTCATTTGCTCAAGGCCACCCAGCCCATACCTGGCGGAGTCAGGATTTGAATTCAGGTCTGTTATGATGCTGTCTTGGCTTCCTCATTCAGAGTTGCCCACAGAATCGCACTTTAATAGACCCGGGAAAGGTCAATGCTAAGAGGAGCTCGTGGTCAAGGTTTCTAGTGCTCCCATTTTACACCATAGGCCACAGGGTAGGATTGACTGGTCACTGTGATAAACAGAGACCTGAGGTCACCTGGTGACCCAGAAGCACAGCTGGGACAAGCAGGGCTCCCTCCTGGGCTTCACTCTGTCTCTCTGGTCAAGATGGCAAAATGTAATAGGACTCCACTCAGTGACCCCAGATTCAACCTGCATGACCTCATGCTTTTCAGCATGATGCCAAGAGGTGAGTTTTGTTTTTGTTTTTGTTTTGAGATGGAGTCTCACTCTGTTGCCCAGGCTGGAGTGCAGTGGTGCGATCTCGGCTCACTGCAACCTCCACCTCCCAGGTTCAAGCGATTCTCCTGCCTCAGCCTCCTGAGTAGCTGGGATTACAGGCATATGCCACCACGCCTGACTAATTTTTGTATTTTTGGTATAGATGGGGTTTCACCACATTGGTCAGGCTGGTCTCGAACTCCTGACCTTATGATCCACCCGCCTCGGCCTCCCAAAGTGCTGAGATTACAGGCATGAGCCACCGCGCCCAGCTGGGTTGTCCTGCATCCCTAAGTGAAGGGCTTTCCATGACAGCAAAATAGTCCAAAAACATCGGCCCATGAGTGGATCTAACCTGGGCTCAGTCTGACAGCCATATCATCTTATCGCCTGGATTGATGGAAAAGCATATTTTTGAACCAGGCAGGTTCAAATGCCAGCTCTGCCAATTATAAGCTACATGACCTTGGGCAAGTCACCTAACCATTCCAACCCCTCCCAGCTTCCTCTTACATGAAGTTAGCATAGCATTTGCACCTTGAAGGTTGTCATGAGGATTAAATAAGAGATGTGAAAGGGCCTGACTTGGAGCCTGGAACACAGGAGGTGCTTAAGCAATGCTAACTCATCTCTTTTTCTGCTGACTCTTTGGACACCCAGGACTGCTGTGTGGGGGCAGGGGCCAGCATGCACTCTTTCAGTAGGAAGACACTGCAGATCAGAAAGGGAGTGAGCTGGGCAGCTGCACAGGGTGGGAAGCACGTGGGCCCTAGCCCTACAGCACCACCCAGTAGCTCCTCTCACACTCCTCCTCCCCTCCAGCTTTTCTTCCACCTGCAGCGGGAGCGCCGGTTCCTGGAGCCCCGGGCCAGGTTCTACGCTGCAGAGGTGGCCAGTGCCATTGGCTACCTGCACTCTCTCAACATCATTTACAGGTAAGGCTTGCCTGTGACTCAGAGCCAGGATCAGGCCCTTCTTGTTCCAACAGCTAGGGGTTGTGTGGATCCGAAATCCTGACGAAACACTGGTGGGCTTGGTCCTTTGTGTTGGGGGGGATGGGAGTCTCCTCCTCTGAGGTCCAAGTGCCCAGCCTGCCTGGGCTCTCCCTCTGCATCTTGGGGAACCTCCATGAATAGTTCCCCTGCCAGGACCTCAGGTCTCCAACTCTCCTCACCAAACGGCTGAGACACCTCAAGTCTCTTTTCTCTTTTATTTTCTGCAGAGACCTGAAACCAGAGAACATTCTCCTGGACTGCCAGGTTGGTATGTGTGTGTGTGTAGGGACATGGTTGGACAGGTACACTATCCGACCGTGAGTCTGTGTGCATGGGTGCGCTTGCATTGTACATGCATGCATATAGGTAGAGGAGGCATTTGCACATATGTGTGCATGTGTGTGCCCATGCACATGTACACACATGCATATATGCACCCTGTGCACATGAGACTGTACATGTATATATATATATGTGCATGCATGTATACAAAGTCTGTGGGGGGCCAGGTGGAGCCAGGTGGAGGCTGGTGGATTTTGTCTTAGACTGGGTTCCATGGAAACAGACTGTGAGATGGAGAGGAGGCAGAAGCTTTATTAGGGAACACTCTCAAGAGACAGTACTTTTAAAGGGGTGAAAAAAACCAGGAGGAAGCAGCTCACCTGCATTGTGGTTGCATGTGGGGCCTCAGCCAATCTTGTAGGGGTGGGGAGGGCCTGAGCTGGGAAGCCTTCTACGATTGTCCCAAGCTGAGGGAAAGAGGATGGGCCCTTGTGCTCTTGGACATGGATTGCTCCTAGGGAGGGGGCATAACTTTGGGTGTAGGCAATGTCCTACCAGCAGGGGGATGGGCATAGGCATGGTTCTTCTGTACCCTGGTTTCAGAAGAAGGGATCGGGCAGAACCCCACAGTATCTACTCACTGTACCTTCCTGCCCAGCTGCCACAAAGTGTGGTTGCTTTCTGAGTCCCCAGCCTCTGCCTAGGGGGTTTCTGTCCAAAAAGGCATTCTGGAACTGTCACTGGTGTAGGGGTAGGTCTGAGTCTGTGTTGAGCTGTGGGCAGACAGTGGGATGCCATGTGCCCACCTGGCCCCCTGTGGTGCTCCTGACATCCAGCCCAGGAGCTCTGGGTCAGAGTGGAGTCTCCAGTCTGTGCCTGGGCCTCAGTTCCCACAGCCGCTGCTCTGGGGCATGGCAGCTGGGCTTTGGGATTCGGCTTGGCCATACCCTTGGCTCATAGCACCCTCCAGCCCATACCCTCCCTCATTCTCAGGGACACGTGGTGCTGACGGATTTTGGCCTCTGCAAGGAAGGTGTAGAGCCTGAAGAGACCACATCCACATTCTGTGGTACCCCTGAGGTAAGTGCAAGCGTCCCAGGAGAGAGCAGGTCATGAGTGGGTGAGGCCACAGCTCCTGATTAGAGCCAATAGATTCCAGTGGAGGGGACTCACTCCTTTGACCCAAGCACTTCTCCAGTTGGCTGTACACTAAACTTTGATTTCCTCATCTGTGTAATGGGGTCACCAGCTCTAGGACTGCTGAGACCCAGCCAGCTAGCCGCTGGTGAAGCTCTACCACAGTGCCATCCAGTAGAAATAGAGATGGAAATGCAGGCCGGGCATGGCTCACACCTGTAATCTCAGCACTTTGGGAGGCTGAGGCTGCTGGATCACCTGAGGTCAGGAGTTCCAGACAAGCCTGGCCATTATGGTGAAACCCTGTCTCTACTAAAAATTAGCCAGGCGTGGTGGCGTGCGCCTGTAGTCCCAGCTACTCAGGAGGCTGAGGCAGGAGAATCACTTGAACCCAGGAGGCAGACGTTGCAATGAGCCAAGACTGCACCACTGCATTCCAGCCTGGGCAACAAGAGCGAAACTCCGTCTCCAAAAAAGAAGAAAGAAATAGAAATTTAGACAACATATACAATTTACAGTTTTCCAGCAGCCACATTTAAAAAGAAAGTCACAGGTGTAATTAATTTTAATGATGTATTTTATTTAACCCAATATATCCAATATGCTCATTTCAGCATACCATCAGTATAAAAATGGTTGAAATATTTTACTCCTTTTTTTTCTAACTAAGTCTTGGAAATCTGTGTGAATTTTACGCTTATAGCCCATCTCATTTCGGAGCAGCCACATTTTCAGTGGTTGATAGCCACGTGTGGCTAGTAGCTGCTGTATTGGATAGCACTGATCTGCGGGGTGAAGTCCATATGCAACAAGAGGGCCTGGGCGGAGAATTAAGACAGGTCCATGTCCCTCTTCCAGCTGCCAAGAGCCTGAAGGGTTACAATCTGCAGATTTCAGCAGTCATTCAGACATGTCTATATGTCCTGCCAAGATCTCTCTGCAGCCCTGGAGTTAAAACCTTTCTTTGAACTCCCACCAGTCTTGGACTTTGGACGTTGGACCTGAAGGGGTCCCCAGTGGCTAGACAGACGTCAGGGTGAGGGTTGGAGGGCTGAGGCTTCGGAATGGGAGGCTCCTCCCCATCCAGCATGAGACAGGACCTCAGCTGCTCTCTTTTTCTCCACATGCTGGAAAAGCTGGGTCCTAGATCTAATGGCCTCCTCATTTTGGCTCTAGCATGGCTGATGGTCGAATGATTTCTCTGAGCAGGAGCCATTGTCTGTGTTTGTGTATAGAGGGTGGTGTTTGCTGGATAAAGCCAGCCTCCTAAAGCCTGACAGCCCAGCCATCCCTTCCTTGGACATTGCTAGGGATGGGGGCAGAGGATATGGAACCCCAGCTCATGTAGGAGACATGTGGCCCCAACATATCACCTTTACCATGACTCAGCCACTGCCGCAGTGTTAGGGGGCACAGGCAGGAGTAGACATAGTTGGTCCCATTGTTGGCGGGCCAGCACATGTTAGCATCTTAGAACAGCACCCAGGAGGGATTCTGCATTCTCATTTTTTGGATAAGGAAACTAAGCTTCTGAGATTAATGACCTGCCTGAGACCACACACCAACTAAGGCTCAGGTCTGTATGACTCTGCCCTTCCCTAGACCCACACAATCTCTCAGGGTGGCTTTTCTTGTTGCTGAGACCTTGCCCCCAACTCAGTGGCAAGGACATCAGGCTAAGAAGTCAGTAAGCCTTTTGTTGTCTCTTTGCATGCAAGGCATAGAGGCATAGTGTGCATTCACTTATCAATATAAGCTTAGGGGTCCCCGCTCCTTCCTGACTCTCTCCTCTGACCCTAGGGTTTCCAGCACAAGGATACGCCACATTTACTTACACTCGCATTAGTCTCCGCACCGAACGATGAGAGTTCTCTCAGGGCCTTCTATTCCCAGGACACAGAGAGCCCATTGAATGCCTTTGCATAAATAGAAAAAGGCATCCCCTCTGGGCAGACTAATTAGAAGAAGCACCCCTTGAAACAAAAATAAAGTTGCCAGATAATACCTCTGAGCTAGGGCTGAGGCTTGGTGCGTGGATCAGCCACGATGGCAGCCCCCTTTACCCCTTTGGCTGGTGCTTTTGCGTGGCATGCAGCAAGTATATTGCACAAGGCAGTGCTGGCTGACCTACGTCCCCAGCACTTGGCAGAGGGCCCTGCAGAAAGCGGGCCTTCGGTGAATGGCGGATGAATGAACACATGCACAGCCACAGAGCATCACAGCAGGGGCGGCTCCTGGTGGTCTTCCTCCAAGTGCCTTATTTACAGATGGGCAACCGAGGCTTAATGACTGATTTCAAATGAGTGTATTTCCTTTGCACAGTACTTGGCCCCTGAAGTGCTTCGGAAAGAGCCTTATGATCGGGCAGTGGACTGGTGGTGCTTGGGAGCGGTTCTCTACGAGATGCTCCATGGCCTGGTGAGTGGGGGGTAGCCATCTACAAGAGCCATCTGGCTAGGAACAGGTCTGTCCCTCATGTGGTCTACACAAGCTCTGCCCAGGAAAATGAGCAAGTCATCTCTTCATTCCAGATGAAAACAGTTAATGCCAAAGTGAATATGAGGATTTTTTTTCCCCAATAATGTTAGTTTAGTCCAGGGGAGATGACTCACACCCATAATCCCAACACTTTGGGAGGCCAAGGCAGGAGGATCACTTGAGGTCAGGAGTGTGAGACTAGCCTGGCTAACATGGTGAAACCCCATCTGTACTAAAAATACAAAAAAATTAGCTAGGCATGGTGGCAGTCATCTGTAATCACATCTACTCAGGAGGCTGAGGCAGGAGAGTCACTTGAACTTGGGAGGTAGAGGCTGCAGTGAACCAAGATTGCACCACTGCACTCTGGCCTGGGTGACAGAGGACGACTGTAGCAAAAAAAAAAAAAGGTAATTTAGCATTTTATAGTTTACAACACACTGGCTCACCTCGAGTGACTCAAAATAGCCTTTGAAGATTGACATAGCAGGAAGTGGAGTTATTCATATTTTGCTGACAGGGAAGTTGAGACCAAGAGAGATCACAGTCCCAGTAGGTTGTGGAACCAACCCCTGAGCCCACTCCTAAGCTGCCTGCTTAGGTGGAGGCATGTGTAGATTTGCCCAGGCCATACTTTGCTTTGAAGTGATTTCACCAAATAGCTTGGTCTCTAGAAAGGGATAGGCTCTGTGGAGTTAGGACAAGGAACAGCTGGAAGAGGAGTGGGAGGAAGAACAGTAAGAAAGAGAAGTGGACCCTGGATATGGTTTGGGGCCTGGCTTTCTTCCTAACTGTGCAGCATAATTGCTCTGAACCTGGTTTTCTGAAAAATTACAGCCTCTCTTGGAGCATGGTTATGAGGCTGGGCTGAAATGATGAAGGTGAAAGTGCAAACATTGCCAAGTGCAAAGTTGGTGCACAAGCTAGATGAAAAGAGATAGGCCTGACACTGGTGGGAAAAGACTTCTGGCCTTCCTAGCAACTCTCTCCATTGTGCTGGAAGCCTGGAGTCCTGTCTCTTTCCAACCTGCCGTGTGACCCATTGCACAAGACAGGGGTCATGCTGAATCCTCCTAGCCGCCCAGCTTGCTCCAAGTCTCCCCGAGCCCGTGTCCACCTTTGCATGGGTGATCCTCCAGCTACTCTCCCTCTCTCACCAGCCGCCCTTCTACAGCCAAGATGTGTCCCAGATGTATGAGAACATTCTGCACCAACCGCTACAGATCCCCGGGGTCCGGACGGTGGCCGCCTGTGACCTCCTGCAAGGCCTTCTCCACAAGGACCAGAGGCAGCGGCTGGGCTCTAAAGCAGACATTGTAGGTGACCTGCCATGAAGCAATGGCCCCCATGGGGCTCACAGCTTCCTGTAGAGTCACCTCAGAAGCACATTAACACGTATCCTGCTGCCCTCTAAAACCAGCCGCTGCTCATTCGTTCACTTGGAAATTCACTACTGCTACTAGCGGACTACTTGCTCTAGTCTAGCTCTCTTAGTCAATCAATATTACTAAGCACCAACTATGTGCCAGTATTGAGCTAGGTGCTAGGGATTCAGTAGGCTTAGTCTCTGCCCTTATTAAATTTGGGGTGGGGGCCAGGTGCGGTGTTTCACGTCTTTAATCCCAGCACTTTGGGAGGCCAGAGTGGACGGATCACATGAAGTCAGCAGTTTGAGACCAGCCTGGCTGACATGGTGAAGCCCGTCTCTACTGAAAATACAAAAAATTAGCTGGGTGTGGTGGTAGACGCCTGTAATCCCAGCTACTCCGGAGACTGAGGCAGGAGAATCACTTGAACCTGGGAGGTGGAGGTTGCAGTGAGCTGAGATCGCGCCATTGCATTCTAGCTGGGGCAACAAGGGGAAAATCCGTCTCAAAAACAAAAACAAAAAAAGTCTGGAGCTGGGAGGCAGGCAAAAAACCCAAACATTAAGTGTGACAAGTGTCAGGAAGAAAATGAACAATGAGCTGAGATAGACAATAATGGAAGGGGGGCAGATTCACACTGGCATGGTCAGGGAGTTCTCTCTGAGGAGGTGACAATGAAGCTGAGGCTTGAAGGATGAGAAAGAGGCAGCCATGAAGACAGCTAGGGAAGGCTCCCCAGACACAGGGCACATTTATCCAAGGCTACACAGTCAGTTAGAGGCAGAACTTATCCTGACTGCAGGTTCAGTCCTGAGTTTGCTTTTATTTTCTAGCATAGTGATTAAGATAAATGGAATAGGTCAGTTGTGGTGGCTCACACCTATAATCCCAGCCCTTTGGGAGGCCAAGGCAGGCAGATCACTTGAGGTCAGGGGTTGGAGACCAGGCTGGCCAACATGGTGAAACCTGGTCTTAATAAAGTACAAAAATTAGTCAGGCATGGTGGTGGGTTCCTGTAATCCCAGCTACTCAGGAGGCTGAGACACGAGAATTGCTTGAACCTGGGGGTGGGTGGAGGTTGCAGTGAGCTGAGATGGGCACCACTGCACTCCAGTCTCGGCAACAGAGTGAGACTCTGTCTCAAAAAAAAAAGATGAATGGACTATGAGGCAGACTCCCCTGGTTCAGATCCCCCCTTCACCACTTACTAGTTACAGGACCTTAGACTTGTTGCTTAATTTCTCTCTGTGAGCCTCAGTTTCTCCACTGTAATAACAGCACCTAACATAGCTGTTTTGAAGATCAAATGGATTAGTATTAATGTATGCAAAGCACTCTCATCAGTGTCTGGCACACAGTAAGTGCTTCTTGAGTGTTTGTGCCGAAAGCTTTACATTCCAGATACTGTGAATTGTAACAACATTTAGGGCATCCGCTGCCCATTCCTGGCAGGCTTAAAGAACAGGGGCTTCCATGAAGATAGGTCTCCTCTTCCAAGCAAAAATTTGCATCTTAAAAAATATGTATGACTCTTAAAATAAGTTATACCTTTATATAGATCAAAATTCAAAGGGTACAAAAGAGTATCCAGAAAAAGTCCTTCCAGCCACCCAGTTGCTCAATTCAGAGGCAACCAGTGTTGCCAATTTCTTGGGTGTTCTTTTGGAGGCTTTTTTTTTTTTTTGAGACAGTCTTCTTCTGTCACCCAGGCTGGAGTGCAGTGGTATGATCTCAGCTCACAACAACATCCACCTCCTGGTTCAAGCGATTCTCCTGCCTTAGCCTCCCAAGTAGCTAGGATTACAGGCACACACCACTACATCTAGCTAATTTTTATATTTTTGTAGAGACAAGGTTTCACCATGTTGGCCAGGTTGGTCTTGAACTCCTTACCTCAGGTGATCCACCCGCCTTGGCCTCCCAAAGTGCTGGGATTACAGGTGTGAGCCCCTGCACCCAGCCTCTTTTGGAGATATTTTGGATCTGGGTTGTTAACCAGCTCACTGGGCTTTCTGATATAGGGGAGGTGGAGAATAATTATTTGGGAAACACAGAGGATACGATGGAAAGAAGTTAGTGTCAATGTTGATTTTGATTAGGAAAGGTGGTGAATCATGACCAGGGCTGGGTCCTAAAGTCTGAGTGTCTGGGAATCTGAAGATTTCTTGGTGGTTTTATTTTTTAAACCTTCCCTAGTGAGTTAATTTAGTCTATTTCTCTGGTTTGCATACTGGAAAACTCAAGATGTACAGAAGCAGAAGGGGAGGGGTCCCTAAGCTCCCGCTGGCACCCCCCCACCCCCAGAGCAGATTCTGCTGTCTTATTCACTGACTTGTCCCCAGAGCCTAGCAAGGCATAGGAGCTCAGAGAAGGTGCTCAGTAAATAGTTTGGGAATAAACAGATGCTGTAGCGGGGAGAAGGGTTTGGATTCTGAATGAAGGGAGAGGCTTGGCTGCAAAACACTCTCGTCGCAGGAAACCAGCCAGAACTGTAAGTTAATTTCCAGTTGACAGCCAGTTGCTGGTGGAGCTCTGGAGGATGTGGGGGTGAGGGGAGAGCACCCATGGGGAGGGCTGCTTCTAACCAGCACCTTCTTTCTGCACTTCTTGCAGCTTGAGATTAAGAACCATGTATTCTTCAGCCCCATAAACTGGGATGACCTGTACCACAAGAGGCTAACTCCACCCTTCAACCCAAATGTGGTAAGAGGTCACAGCATTCTAGACTCTGGATTTCCGTGCTGGGGCAGCTTGCTCTGTGTGTCAACTCTCCTCATCTAGTTGGGAAAATTGAGGGTCCAGGAAGCTCAGTCATTTGTCCAAAGCTACACGGTCAGTTAGAGGGAGAACTCGTCCTGACTGCAGGTTTAGCTCTTGAATAAAGGGCCATGTTGCTGCTCCTTTATCTTTAGCACCAATAAATAACCCTCACTGCAGAGCCTTTTACAATTTGTGAAGTGCTCTGTGTCACGAAGCACACCCACATAAGGCCAAGCCCTTTAGAGACATTTTATCTTTTTCTATTTGTAGACTTTTTCCTGGTAATAAAAATGACATATATTCTTATAGAAAGTATGTAAAACACTGGCCAGGTGCAGTGGCTCACGACTGTAATCTCAGCAATTTGGGAGGCCAAGGCCAGTGGATCACTTGAGATCAGGAGTTCAAAACCAGTGTAGCCAACATGGTGAAACCCCATCTTTACGAAAAATATAAAAATTAGCCAGGCGTGGTGGTGCACGCCTGTAATCCCAGCTACTTGGGAGGCTGAGGCAGGAGAATAGCTTGAACCCGGGAGGTGAGGGTCACAGTGAGCCAAGATTGTGCCATTGCGCTCCAGCCTGGGCAACAGAAGGAAATTTTGTCTCAAAAAAAGAAAAAGTAAAGAAAAAACAATATATAAAAGAGAAAAGTTTAAAGTAGCAGTGGAGAAACGCTTATTATCTCACTACTTAAGGGAAACCAATGTCATATTTCCTTCCAGTCACTTTTCTGTGTGTGTGTGTGTGTGTGTGTGTGTGTGTGTGTGTGTGTGTATCTACCTATTCATCTATCTACATAGCGTCCTCCTGTTTTTTTTGTTTTTTTTTTTTGCTAAAAACTATGTTATAGGCTGAGTGAGGTGGCTCATGCCTGTAATCCAAGCACTTTGGAGGCCAAGGCAGGCGGATCACCTAAGGTCAGGAGTTTAAGACCAGCCTGACCAACATGGTGAGACCCTGTCTTTAAAAAAAAAAAAAAAAAACTATGTTATAATTTCCTCATGTCCTAAAAAATTTTATAAATATAATTTTTTTTAAATATAAAGATGGGGTTTCATCATGTTGATCAGGCTGGTCTTGAACTCCTGACCTCAGATGATCTGCCCACCTTGGCCTCCAAAGTGCTGGGATTACAGGTGTGAGCCATCACGCCCTGCCATAAATATAATTTTTAGTGGCTGAATAATATTTCAATCTTATGTTGGTGGCATAGTTTACTCACTCATGCTCCTAATGGCAATCATATCGTTGTTACTATGTTTTTCTTTATCATGATGTGCTGATGAACAGCTTTAAGTATATGTCTTTGCCCAGATTTCTGGTCATTTCCTTAAGATGGATTCCAGATGGGGAATTGTCAATGCTAACATTTTTGGATTTTTTTTTTTTTTTGAGACAGAGTCTTGCTCTGTCACCCAGGTTGAAATGCAGTGGTGCAATCTCACATCAAGCAATTCTCATGTCTCAGCCTCCTGAGTAGCTGGGATTATAGGCATGTGCCACCATGCCTGGCTAATTTTTGCATTTTTAGTAGAAATGGGGTTTCACCATGTTGGCCAGGCTGGTCTTGAACTCCTGGCCCCAAGTGATGTACCTGCCTCAGCCTCCCAAAGTGCTGGGATTACAGGTGTGAGCCACCTAGCCCAGCCATTTTTAGGTTATTTATTTATTTATTTATTTGAGACGGGTTTCACCATGGTCTCTATCTCTTGACCTTGTGATTCGCCCGCCTCGGCCTCCCAAAGTGCTGGGATTATAGGCTTGAGCCACCGCGCCCAGCCCGTTTTTAGGTTCTTGATTCGTACTGCCTGTTGACTGTGTGGAAAGGAGAACCATCTACTTCCTACTAGCGGCACCTGCTGGAGAGTTCTCATCTTACTCGCAGTCTGAGCATGTGTTGTTACTATTTTTTTCTTTGCAAATTTGGTAAGTAAAAACAGCATCTCTTAATCGTTTTAATTTATATTTGTCTTATAGTAAAGATGATTAGTTTTTAAAATTTATTTATTTTTTGAGACAGGGTCTCACTCTATCACCCAGGCGAGAGGGCAGTGGCATGATCTCAGCTTACTGCAACCTCCACCTCCTGGGCTCAAGCCATCCTCCTACTCATCCTCCTGAGTAGCTGGGAGGTAGGTGCCACCATACCTGCCTAATTTTTATTTTTTGTAGAGATGAGGTTTTTTTATGTAGCCTAGGCTGGTCTTGAACTCCTAGGCTCAAGTGATCCACCCCTTCAGATTCCCAAAGTGCTGAGATAACAGGTGTTATCCACAGCACCTGGCCAGTTTTTATTTTCATTTTTGTTTTTATTTTGTTTGAGACGGAGTCTCACTCTGTTGCCCAGGCTGGAGTGCAGTGACTCGATCTTGGCTCACGACAACCTCTGTCTCCCTGGTTCAAACAATTCTCCTGTCTCAGCCTCCCGAGTAGCTGGGACTACAGGCATGTGCCACTACACCCAGCTAATTTTTGTATTTTTAGTAGAGATGGGGTTTCATCATGTTGGCCAGGCTGGTCTTGAACCCCTGACCTGAAATCATTCACGCACCTCAGCCTCCCAAAGTGCTGGGATTACAGGCATGAGCCACTACGCCCGCCTTTTTTATTTTTTTGAGATGGAATCTTGCTCCGTTGCCCAGGCTGGAGTGCAGTGGCGCAATCTCACATCAAGCAATTCTCATGTCTCAGCCTCCTGAGTAGCTGGGATTATAGGCATGTGCCACCATGTCTGGCTGATTTTTGCATTTTTAGTAGAAATGGGGTTTCACCATGTTGGCCAGGCTGGTCTTGAACTCCTGGCCCCAAGCAGTGTACCCGCCTCAGCCTCCCAAGGTGCTGGGATTACAGGCATGAGCCACCGTGCCTGCCTTTTTTATTTTTTTGAGATGGAATCTTGCTCTGTTGTGCAGGCTGGAGTGCAGTGACGTGATCTCAGCTCACAGCAACCTCTGCCTCTCCAGATTCAAGCAATTCTCGTGCCCCAGCCTCCTGAGTAGCTACAGGTGCTCAGCACCACACTTGGCTAATTTTGTTTTTGTATTTTTAGTAGAGCTGGGGTTTCACCATGTTTTCTAGGCTAGTCTGGACTCCTGATCTCAAGTGATCTGTCTGCCTCGGTCTCCCAAAGTGCTAGCTTTACAATATTAATTAGCAGTGGCAGTATGAATGAAAGGAGTCCTATTTGAGGTAGACATGTGAGGTTGTGTTGTCAACCTGTAAAGTGCGGCGTCAAGCCTCTTCGATCGAAACAGCCTGCATACCAAACACTGCCAATGTTAATTCACCGTCTACATTTCTCCTTTGGTGAATTACCTATTCATGAACATGTCTTTGAGCACTAGATCAGATAAGATACACTCAGGTCAGGCACCAGAAAAGCTTCTTTTTCTTGGGATTTTAAAAAGACAGTGAAGATAATGTCAAATGTACACCCTGGAGAGAATACTCCAGGAATTTATATATGGAATACTAGGCAGAGATGCATAGATTTTAGAATGAGACACTCTGGAGCTGTATTCCTGATTCTGTCACCTAAGACTTGTGAGGCCTTGAGTTAGTTGCTTTAGTATCATTTTCTTCTAGGGTCAGGATGCACATTCTGGTCTTGGAACTCTGAGAGCTGGGCTGGGACTGCCTTGTCTCATAGTCTTACTGAGAATCTAGAAACTGATCTGTTTGGTTACACAGCCCAAGACTTGCACATTAAAGCAGATTTGCAAGTCCTTCCCCTTCCTTACCTGCTTATTTCATAAAACCCAGGCCTCCTCCACAGAGAGACTGTATTGGTTAGCTCCTGCTGTGTAACAAGCCACTCCAAAGCTAGGTGGCTTAAAACAACGATCTTTTGGCTGGGCATGGTGGCTCATACCTGTAACCTCAGCACTTTTGGAAGCCAAGGCATTAGCATCTCCTGAGGCCAGGAGTTCAAGACCAGCCTGGGCAACATGGCGAGACTCCATCTTTACAGAAAAATAGAAAATTAGCCGGGTATGGTACTGCATGCCTATAGTTCTAGCTACTCAGGAGGCTGAGGTGGGAGGATAACTTGAGTCTGGAAGGTCAAAGCTGTAGTGAGCTATGATCATGCCAGTGCACTCCAGCCCGGGTGACAGAGCAAAAAAGACCTTGTCTCTTAAAAAAAAAATTTGTTCAGATTCTATGTGGTTTTTAAAGTCTGAGCCAGGCCAGCTGGTCTCTGTGGAGCTCTCTCATGTCTGTGATCAGCTGGCAGGACAGTTGGCAGTTGTTGATCTAGAATTGCCTCACTCACATGCCTAGGAGCTGGCAGGCAGCCAGGGCAACGGAGTTCTTCATGAAGCCTCTCATGCTCCAGCAGCCTAGTCTGCAGCTGTTCACACAGTGGCTTCAGGGTTAGAAGTACAGCCAGAGAGCAACTCCTGACATGCGTTTTTCAACCCTCTGCTTGTGTTATATTTGGTAATGTCCTGTTTGCCTAATCAAGTCATATGGCTAGCTTATATTAAAGAAATGGAGAAACAGACTCCACCTCTGGATGGGAAGTGGAGAATCTGTGATCATTTTTGTGATCCCCCTCACAGGTCTTCCTCCAAAATAGCCAAAGCAGTTCCCATTAATCTCTACCATATTACCCTATTTTATCTTCTTCATAGGACCTATAACCATCCTAAGTTATCTATTTGTAAACATGCTTATTACCAATCCTCCTACCCCCTACACAATGTAAGCTCCATGAACGCAGGGGCTCACTTTGTCTTGTTCTCCTGTGTTCCCAGTGTCATGAACAGTGCCTGGTAGGCATTCACTAAGCGTATGTTGATTAACTGATTTATCTAAGGATTGGTGTGGAGGCAGAATGCCAGGGGGTGAGAGAAATCTAATGATTAATGTAAATGCACAGGAAAATGACAGTCAAGTATGGATGACTATGAAGCATGAGGCACTCAGAGAGGCCTGACACCCCTCTTGGAGGATTTGGGCTCCTTTGGCAGCTCTGACCCCAGTGTTGTCTTCTCATTGTTGGCTTTTATTGACAGGCAGGACCTGCTGACTTGAAGCATTTTGACCCAGAGTTCACCCAGGAAGCTGTGTCCAAGTCCATTGGCTGTACCCCTGACACTGTGGCCAGCAGCTCTGGGGCCTCAAGTGCATTCCTGGGATTTTCTTATGCACCAGAGGAGGATGACGTCTTGGATTGCTAGAAGAGAAGCACCTGTGAAACTACTCCGGTCAGCTGGTATTAGTAAGGAATCACCTTCAGCTGCTAGGAAGAGCCACTCAAAGTAACAATGGCTTAAATGAGAAGCAGGTTTATTTTTTCCACCACATAAAAGAAAAATAGTGTTATGGGGTCCAGCGCTGGTAGGACAGGTCATCAGATTCTCAGACGCTGTATTTCTGCTCTGCCATCCTTAACAAATGGTTTCCAATATTAGGTTTGCTACAGTATGGTTACTGGAGTTCTAGCTGCCAATTTTGTGTTTGGGGATGGGAAAACAGAAGAAAGGGGAGAAGAGCAAATGGGCACTTGTTTTTTTGAGATGGAGTCTTGCTCTGTCACCAGGCTGAAGTGCAGTGGCACAATCTCGGCTCACTGCAACCTCCACCTCTCAGGTTCAAGTGATTCTCCTGCCTCAGCCTCCCGAGTAGCTGGGACTGCAGGCGTGCGCCACCATGCCCAGCTAATTTTTTCATTTTTAGTAGAGACAGGGTTTCACCATGTTGGCTAGGATGGTCTCTATTCCTTGATCTCGTGATCCGCTCACCTCGGCCTCCCAAAGTGCTGGGATTACAGGTGTGAGCCACCGCACCCGGCCAAAAGGGCACTTTAAATAGCTTTCCCCAAAAGCCCTACCCAGTGACTTCTGCTTCCATCTCACTAACCACCCTCCCCTACCTGGAATGGAGGCTGGGAGATGTGGCTTATTTGCTGGGTACGTGTCTACTCCTAACAACAAAGGGGTCTGACACTAAGGGAGAAGGGAAGAATGTTGGGTAGGCAGCCAGCACTCTTTACCAGAGGGCCTCTTGGTGTTTGGATTTTGATCTTAATGTGTAAAATGACAGAGCTGTCACAAGCTCATAGGCTGTCAATATATCTTATCGTTCGTTCTATGGTGATTATGTTTGTCTTTGTTGTGGGCAGTATTGGACATTTGTTGTTTGGGTTTGGCTGCCTGGCATCTGAATCCCTTCCTGTCTCCATGGAATCCCCTATTTTATGAGACTTCATGAGGGGCAATAACTGCCTCCACTTAGAGTAGCTGAAAATGCTAGACACTGACTTTCCCAGCCTCCCCTTAGCTAGGGCGAGGCATGGGGACCAGGGATGCACTTGTGCCAACCTTTGACTCAGGGAAGGGATCAGGAGTGCTCTCTTGTGTGGTAACTGGCAACAGTACATGAGAAATTGAGCTACTGGTATAGAAGTGGCAAGGATGCAAATTGTAGCAGTTGGTGTTCAGTGGCAGCAACACCATCAGATCAGCCCTGCAGTGTCATTCCTTGAAGCCTCAAGTCTTTTTTTTTTTTTTTTTTTTTTTTTTTTGAGACGGAGTTTCACTCTTGTTGCCCATGCTGGAGTGCAATAGTGCGATCTTGGCTCACTGCAACCTTCGCCTCCTGGGTTCAAGCAATTCTGCCTCAGCCTCTCGAGTAGGTGGAACTACAGGTGCGCGCCACCACATCTAGCTAATTTTTTATATCCTTAGTAGAAACAGGGTTTCACTACTTTAGCCAGGCTGTTCTTGAACTCCTGACCTCAGTCTCCCAAAGTACTGGGATTACAGGTGTGAGCCACCGTTCCCAGACAAGCCTCAAGTCTTGCTGTAGCTTTCCAAATAATCTGAGAACTTCTGATCCTTTTTCACACACTCCTTTTTTGCTTAATTGGCCAAAGTTAATTTTAGATAACCTGCCTATGCTGGGCTAGTTGCTGTGCTAGACTCTTTCATGTCTGTTACAAATTTTCCATCCAAACAACGCTGGGGTAGGAATTAATACTATCCCCTTTTTACCAATGAAGATATAGAGTCAGAGAATTTGTTCCTTTCCTGAAGGTCACATAACTAATAAGGGCCAGAGCTGGGACTTGGAGTCCTACAAGCTGGCTCTAGGGCTCTCACACTAAACTTTTGTGCTGGTCTGCTCCTCACTCTGGCTGTTAGGTCCAGGCAGAATAACTGCTAAAATCTCTAGTGAGGAGCTAAGTCAAAAGTTGGCTGGAATAAGCCAAGCACGAGAAATGAAGTTTTGAAGAGGAGACATTCAACGGGATGTCACTCCTGGTCTAAGCCTGGCTGTCGGGTTCATGCCGTGTTCCACCTCACATGGGAGAGCTCAGAGCTGGATAGAGCTGGAGGCTGTTGCAGACTTGATGCCTAGAGCTTCCTGGCCTCCATGGAGTGCCATATGTTCAGATTAGTCATTTCTAAAGGTAATTCTGATTGGACAGAACGTGAGCTGTGACACCTCATAAATTCAGGACACCCTGCACTTAGGGATGTATTGTGCTTCCTTACTTCAGTGGAAAAGTGGTTTATTTTTTTACAAATGTATGGTTCATACTCCTGGATGGCCTTATTGGCTTTTTGGTTAGGAGACAAGGGAAGGAACTTTCTTGGATTAGTATGTGCTGGTGATTTTATTGCCTTTTCCTCTTAATTCAATCCCACTCTTTCCTTTTCTCAAATCCTGTCACCCACCCAGCCTTCTGTCCCAGGAATCATGGAGGACAAGTCTGGGAGGCCATGGACAAAGCACCAATGACACTGACCTATTAGAGATCAAAACTGGGTCAGGAAGAGCTCATGTTAAGCTTCCACATGTGCTAAGAACTCTGACAGAAACACACTGATTTCCATCTTAATAGTGCCGTTAATTGGCAAATGTGGAACAAATGAGGGAGAGGTCAAAATCCCAACTTCCCAAAGCAAAAAACAAGAGTATAATGATCAGAAACATGATAGTAGTGTCAGAAGCACACAATCAGCTATGGATGGTGAAACACATAATGGGTCTATCTTTTCTGAGATTGTAAAAGCACAATTGTTTTCATCAGGATAAAAAATAAAAATGAAGAAAAACTATGCTGTTGAATGGATCACGCTACAACCTATGTTTATTGAGCAAATTCCAAGTTTTATATGCATGATCTACAATCCTCACTACAAGCTAGCATTTAGAAATTATTAACTTTGGGCCAGAGCGGTGGCTCACACCTGTAATCCCAGCACTTTGGAAGGCCAAGGTGGGTGGATCAAGAGGTCAAGAGTTTGAGACCAGCCTGGCCAACATGGTGAAACCCTGTCTCTACTAATAATACAAAAATTAGCTGGGCCTGGTGGTGGGAACCTGTAATCCCACCTACCTGGGAGGCTGAGGCAAGAGAATTGCTTGAACCCAGGAGGAGGAGGTTGCAGTCAGCAGAGATCGGGCCACTGCACTCCAGCCTGAGCGACAGAGCAAGACTCTGTCTCAAAAAAAAAAAAAGAAATTATTAACTTCACTTTACAGACAGGATATATTTGCTCAGAGATTATAAAAATTGCCTAAGGAGAGATCCAAGATGGCCGATTAGCAACAGCTCAGGAATGTAGCTCCCAGTAAAAGCGCAGAGAACGAGTGGACGCCACACTTTCCGACGAATTTTTGTTGCCCACAGACCGGGAGATTCCCGGCAGAGGAGTCACACGGGTCGCCAGCGAGACTCTTTTGGCCGGCGTGGCTGTTTTGCAGGTGCCCCAGTGCAGCGCTTGTCGGTGCGGAGTATACAGGACGGACGGGCTCGGCTGGTCCCATCCCCACAAGGAAAACAGCAAGTGGAAGCGCTGAGGACTGAGAGTTTCACAGCAAGCACAGCGAACCCGGGAAGGTCCGGCTCTGTGGGGAAGAGGCGTCCGCCAAAGGACAACTAAGAAACAGAAAAACTTCATCACCGGGCGGAATGAGATCCAAGATGGCCGCGTAGCAGTAGCTCAGGATTGTAGCTCCCAGTGAAAGCGCAGAGAGCAAGTGGATGCCGCAATTGCAG